>JAUELF010231209.1:0-13530 GCA_031471495.1 Clinocardium nuttallii
AGGAGTCTGCATGTGTTAACCCTTTCTCACATAAACCACATCTGCAGTATATGACTTTGAAAACATAGTGACACAATCCTGAGAAATCTCCATAAAAGGTAGCTTAGTTGTAAAATAAATTTGAAAACTTTGTGGCAAAATGTGAAATTGCTTTTTATGAGCTAATTCTCCTCTTGCCACAATGTTTTCACAAGCTGTCTGCTGCAGAGGCGTCTGGAAGCGTCTGTATGTGTTAAAGGGTTCATTCTCAAAAGCATCCCTAGTTGTGATGGCTTTTAAAGTCAGTAAAGAGGAATGCTACTAATCCAGGAATGATGAGTTGGAACCCTGGCTCATCAGTTCATACTTTCTGATGTTTGACAAAAGTCATTGTGACGAGCATGATTCATCTTTCACCAATGGACTAAATAGTGGGAAAGTAGCCAGATCAAAATGAGCAATTTCTCCATTTGCTACAACATTTTCAACTTTATTCAATAATTAAAACTTTAGTTGCAGAGATACTTTTATTTTTGTAGAGATAATTTTAAAGTCATCTGCTGCAAATTTGTTGAATATGGGAAAGGGTTAAAACCATATAAATGCCATTTCCTAGTCTTTCACCTGATCTTAATTTTGTAAAGTGTCATCTACTTTGACAGTATTTGCAAGAAAAAATGTTAAAAAACTACATCTGAAAAAGGGAAAAATATCATTTTGATACAGAGTGAAAACAACATTGAAGAGAAGGAGAAATTAATCATTTTTTATAAATCTCTCAGTCTTCTTAAAGCTATCTCTCATATAGATGCTTTCTGCCGCCTCTGCAGCAGACAGGCTTTTGAAAACATAGAGTGACAAAAGAAGAAATTGCTCAAAATGAGCAATTTCTCCTTTTGCCACAATGTTTTCCACTTTTAGTCATATGTTATCCCTGCAATTATTGAGATTTTCTATTTGATGAAAAAAATATGTTCAAAGTCGTCTGCTGCAGATTTGTTGTATGGGGGAAAGGGTTAAACCCTTCCCACCTGCTGATTCTTGTGATGGGATTGAACTAGATGACTTTTGAAAAAATTGTTACAAAAGGAGAAATTGTTCAGAATGACCAATTTCTCCTTTTGACGCAACATTAGCATTTATTTCATGAACGAATCTCTCAATTATAGGTTTTTTTTCAAATTAATGAATAAGAGGAAATGGATGTTTTATGAAATTCATCTGCTGCTGATTTTGTTTATTTTGAAAAAGGTTTAAAATATCACCTGTTGCCAGGTGCGTAGCTGGACCGAAAACGATGGGCAAGCCGCTATACAGAAAACATACATGTATTTTAATTAATTCATTATTGATATGAAGAAAGGTAAAATCGGGAAAATAATGTGCAAGCCCGGGCTTTTTAGCATAGAGTCAGCTACGCGCCTGTCTGCTGTTAAATATTTATAGACAGCTATAGGAAAGCTCTATTAACCCATTCCCACCTGCTGAAGATGTGTTAAAACAAGTCTACATTTGTCAAAGGGTTCAATATTTGTTGTACTTTTTAGGGATTGATTGTTTGGGGTTCAATACTGTTTTCAACAATCTTTCAGTCATATCACGGCTGCCAGTTCACCTACGCTTGTGTTTCCGAGTTTTTTTACATCACTTCTCCACATAACAGTCTTCCCAAGCAACTGGCTGCCTTTTCCACATAGACTATGAGACGAATGATGCTTGTCTTATTGGACTTTTGTCAAACGTTGGAAAGAATGTTGGTTGAGCTTGGGTTGGAACTCGCAACCCCTACATTGACAACCCGCGTTACTACTGACTGTCAGCTATATATACCGGGACTCGACTCCTTTGAAAGAAAACCGCATAAAATTACTTTTCAATGTTCAATACTTTTTAAAGACTCTTTAAGTAGATTATCAAGGAACAAATAATATATAATACAGTATTAAAATATACTTTGATTGGTGTTTGATTGCTTCTTACTCAATAATAGCTGGACTTAATAGTCAACTGAAAAGAGATGCATTGATAAACATGCAGATCTGATCAATATCTATTCATCTTTCTACCCTGGGAAAGCTCTTTGATGCATCTGTCAGCAAATGACTTGTAGATACTTTAAACCTTGCTAAGGGCAGAAACCTGTTCAAAATTAACATTTCTCCTGCTGCCATAATGTTTTTTATTTTAAAGTTCTTCTTCCATTTATATAATTTATTCTTCTTCTGGTTCCTTCAACCAAATGAATTTATTTCTTTTGAGGTCATTTTATGTTGGAAAAGGAGAAATGGCTTAGGATGAAATTTTTTTTATTCTCAATATCTAATTGAAGTCGACAGCATTAAATTTAACCTTAATCTTTAAATTTGCGACAAAATATCACTGCTTAAAATGAATAGTAAATTTAAGAATAAGCATTGTACTTTATGAAAATATACAATATTAATTTTTACTTTCTTGAAAGTGGAAACAAAAGAACGGGTAAAGTGTGGAACTGGTAAGAACAACAGCTGTGTGCTATGTGTTTGATCCTAGGATTTATGTACATTGCATCAACAGAGAAAATCCGGAAAATATCCTCAAAAATCCAGTTAGCCCCCTGCCGCTCCGAACTGTACTAATTACTCTATCTTATCGTCATTCAGCAAATTTCATATTTCTATTAAAACAGGTGCAGTGAAATTGGCTTTATTTTCAAGCCGAATCCCCCTACGCTCTTTCAGCACTTTCCCCACATGCTTACGAAGCTAAAGCAAACTACTTTTAAAGTTCCAAGGTAAAAATATAGAAAATTTCTAAAAATGAAAGTACAATATCAGAAAAGAGTAAAAATACAATGTGACAGTATGAGAAATTGAGCAATAACTCATTGAATTGCCACTATGTTATATTCAAAAGTCATCTGAATGCAGATGCATCAAATTGGGTCCGCATGTGGAAAAGGGTTATGGAACAACTAGATTGTTTCCAGTTGATTCACATACCAAAAGAAGGGAGGGCTATATATTGGGTAATTAATCATAGAGTATCCCCCCAAAAAATGGCTCTGTGGATGATTTATCAGGCGTTTGAACACTTGTGTCTTAATTAGCCACTAATCTTAACAACTCTTCAGTATGTTTTATACCAATAGGTTTGTCATTTCTCTGGTCAAGTCTTAGCTGTTCATTTGATGCTATCATGTCAGATCCTTTAACCTGGAAGCCCACTAATCATTATAGCCTTTCTCCAGATATGATACCATATCTTTGACCCCCCCCTTTCCCACATGAAGCCCCAACTTAGGAGCAGCAGATTTTCTGAAAAATATTTTGACAAAAGGACACATTACTCATAATGAGCAATTTCTTTATCTTTTATCAAACGAGACTTTCCATATTTATGCTTAAATATATTTTAAAATGTGGTCTGCTGCAGAATTGTCGTATGAGGGAAAGGGTTAAGTATTGACTAGCTGCTTTTGGAATATCTGAAGAAGAAAAACTATTTTCTTGGAAGATTTTGATACACACAGTTTGGAACTCATTTTGATTATTTTCGCCTTTCCTAAATAAGTTTTCCCATTTGTCTGCTGCAATGGCGTCAAATGTCGTCTGTATCAGGCATTTTGTGAATGTCCTTAGTATTACCCACTGATCAATTTTCTGAATTTCTAATAGAAATAATAGATATTTGTGGTCATCCTATTGCCCCCTCTCATTTGTTCACTGAGTCATTTGTGTTCAAGATATTTTTCATCTGTCATTTAAAAAAATAAGTTGAGTCTTCTTTCCATTGCTTTATTTTCTGTTGTCATACAGACTGCTTGTGATGTCTTTGCAGCAGACCTCATTGAAACCTTCTATAAAAAAGGAGAATTTGTCTTAATTGAATGGATAACCTTATAATGACTAAAAGTGAAAAACATTGTGGCAAAAGGAGAAATTTCACGTTCTGTGCAATTTCTTCTTCTTTCACTATGTTTTCTAAAAGCTGTCTGCTGCAGAGGCGTCAGAAAGCGTCTATATGAGGTAAAGGTGACCAATATCTCCTATCTTATATACTAACTTTTTAGATGTGTCTCTAGATCATACTTTTAACAGTTTCCCTCATACAACAATTCAGCAGAAGACAACTTGACAAAAATATGGAAAATATCTATAAATGAATGAAGAACTATTAAAAAGCAATTTCTCCTTTTGCCACAATGTTTTCAGAAGTCGTCTGCTTGTGTAGAGGCATTAGAAAGTGTTTGTATATGGGAACAGGGTCTGCATGTTAGCGAGGATAACACTTAGGTATCTTAATTCTCTGTCTGTCTGTCCATCATGACTTTTGACTGATATTATTATATTTCTCCCTTTCAGACACATTTTGACGTTTCTGCATGTGCAACTCTATTGAACACATTGTGGCAAAAGGAACAATTGCTAACATTGTTTTAAGTTTTCAACGCGATTCAATAATTGAACTGATATTTATCAAGTTTTACAATATTTTTGCCGTTGTGTTCTCAAATTTTAAGTCTTCTACTGCAGATTAAATATATGTAGGAAAAAGATGATATAAATTTATTAAATACCATTTGTTTACCTCTGGATAAAATACTTGTGATGAGAAAGCAGTTAGATTGACTAACATTCTTAGCATTTGCTCAATGTTCACAGCAGAAGTGATTTGTTCATTTCTCATTGCAGACATGTCTGTAATTGGCAATGGATTATAGGATATATATCACTGATATTATCATTGTTTGTCTTTTCATTTATCATGACATCATCAGTGTATTGGTCACAACAAGGGTGTCAAGCAGCCAGGTCAAGTGCAACTGATTCTGTAGATTACTGACCCTTTCTCCTGGAACCAGTCTGAATTATCATACCTCTGAATGGTCAGTTATATTTATGAGATCAGTGATAGCCAATCAGATGCTTGAATGTTTAGACTGATTTTGAGATAACAGAGAGTTGTGTCTGTATGTGTTTTGTCTTGTTGGGACACTTGTATACTGATGCTGCTTGATAATGTCATCTCACCATGTTGTCAGAGGGCATCAGAATGATTTGGTGGATAGAAGCTGTCCAAGGTGCTGAGATTTTTATCTCCTGGATACATGGTGGTTAAAAGACGAACCTGCTTCCAGTTATAGAAGATAACAGGTTGTCATGATAATTTGTTTCAAATGCAGTCTGGTTAATATGCTCCTTTTCAAAGTTCCCTGAGGAAGCACCATCTTACCAATATCCATCAAAGGAAGGCATTAAACAGGAAAGAGAATCATTACCAAGCTACAGTTTACTGCTACAGGAATTTCTCTGTTGTAAATTTACTATAATTATGATTTGTTTGCTATTAGCAAAATAAGTGAAAATGTTTCTTTTACCAAGAAGACAGTAAGAACTGATATGATTAAAGCACTCGGAATGTATATGCAACAGAATATAACACAATTTCTATCATATTCCAACAAATATGCAGCAGACGTCTTCGAAAATATCTGCTCAAAAATTTGATTGAATACAAGGTTTACAAATCTACAACATATGTCTCTGAAAATGTTAAAATATTTCAGTCAAACTTTGGAAATGTATGTCAATAAATGCATTTTATTGAATAGAGTTGAAATCATTATGGCAAAACAGGGACCATGTTTATACACGGTCCCTGGTCAAAATGAGAAATGTTTCTAAGAAAAGTTGTCTGCTGCAGATGCATCAATATGCATTTGCAAGTAGGCAAGTGTTAATAATTAAGAGATAGCATTGAGATCTACATTAATAGTGTGTGTAGGTTATTGATATGCTTCAAATCAAACCAATCCCACAAGAAAATAAATTAAACATCATTTATGATGGACAAAATGTGAGTTTTCATTTTAGAAATGGTCATTGTGCGTAAAGGAAAACTATTTACCATGTGCAATTTCTCCTTTCCTCACAAGGGAAGTCATATGTACCAAGCTGTAAAACGTAATGAATGGAAGAGATCTGTACAAACAGAAATGACCAATTGATATAACTACTGGACATTATGGCAATGTTGAATATGCCATTATTTCAAATTGCTTTTTCCTCTTTTTCTCATAATATTTAAATTGGAAATCACATGCCGAAAGTTACACACCTATTGAGAAAAGGGAAGGGCTCTGTTACAAACAGAAATGACCAAATGCTAATGAAATACAAGTAACTACTGAATATTTTGGCAATGTTAAACTTGCCATCATTTCAAATTGTTATTGCCTCCCTTCAAAGGGATCCAATATAATCAATTTCTCCCCAGAAACCGACTGCTGTCAATTTCATTTTACATGTTTGTTAACTCCTTAGCCCAATTCAGCCTTACCAAAATACTTTGTTTTGGCTAATAGTGAACAAATTGTAAGATCAGGCTGATAATTGTTATAGTCTGATCTCATGCTCAATTGAATGATTTTATGTTATTTATGTATTATTTCTCTATCAATTCTGTAAACATTGTTAGATTGTATCATTTGTAAAAGTAATGAAAGGTTAGAAAGAGAATTATATGAAATTACAGGTCAAAGGGGAAAAGCAGACCAGTTGCTGATAAGCCTTCTGTCTGTAAATTTTACCTGGCCAATTTTTACTAATTATTTAACTGACAGATGGGCTGGTTGTTTGAGATAGTTGATAAAAGGGTCATTATGACCGTTGGAACTGCCCAAACTGATTAACCATTTTCCCACATATAACAAATCTGCAGTAGATGACTTTGAAAACAGCTAGGCAAAAGCTTGAAAAATCTCTACAACTGAAAGTTTAATTACATATAGAGTTAAATACAGTTACTGTATGGTCAAATGACAAGTTGATTGTGAGCATGGTCCCCTTTGTGCCTCCCCACTCCCAAAAACTGTATGCTACAGATACACCAAAGTGTGTCTGAATGTGGGAAAGGGTTATTTATTAGTAGATTTCATTGAATTCTGTAACCTGATGATGGAAATGGACTGGCGAAATCTGTCTTTAATCTTCAATGAGGTGAATACTACCTTCAGATCAACTCATTTTGGGTACAGTAGCAAGATGTTCAATTGATTTAGTATGATTATTTCCCTGAATTGTATAAACATATAATAGAATTTCAGTTTATCTATCAGATTTAATAAAATACAGCCTTTAAATTAAGAACAAAAGATAGAAGAAACTGAAAAGTAAATATTTACCATGAAATTTAAGATACAATTATTTAACCCTTAATCACATGCAACAAAGCTGCAGCAGGCGACATTGAAACCTAAAAAATCTCCATAAAAGACAGTTTAATTGTTGAATAAATTTGAAAACATTGTGGCCACAGGAGAAATTGCTCATGATGATCCATTTCACCTTTGACCACAATGTTTCAAAAGTTGTGTGCTGCTATTGCCTCAAAATGCGTCTGCAGGTGGAACAATGTATTGCAAGGTGGGGAAAGCTCTAGGCCAGTTCTTGAGGTGTTTGTATGAAAAACAGACAAAACTGAATCGACTCATCATGGCATTCGAACATTTCGATGCATCTGCATCAAACAACTTTCGAAAACATTATAGCTTAAAAATGATAGATTATCCAAAATCATCAGTTTCTCTGTAAATGCCACAGGGATTTTTGCCAAGACATATTCAAATATGTCTGTTGTGGCTTTGTTGTATGTGGGAAAAGTTAATCATCTGCCGCAGCTCACTACTGGATGCTTATAGGTTTCCTTATGCCATGGCTGCCAGGTTATTCTGGAGCAAAGAACAACAATGTTATCTCATTTTAATCTTCATATTTCCTCTCTACCTCGAAGAATAAAAATTTCATATAACAGATAAGATAAGGAAAAATAACAATCAATATTAACAAAGAAATATAAAAAGTTAGCCCAAAAAAAGGGGGGAATTGTAGATTAGAAGAGAATTTCGCATCCTGTATAACATCATATTTTTTTCCATATCCAAACCTAAACCAAATACAAATGCTGGAGATGACTTTTTCAAACATGCAGGGAAAAGGAGAATTTGTTGAAATAAATGTGAAATTGCACCGAGGAGCGATAACTTAACTATTTCCTATGGGGTTACAAATCTGTAGTAGATAACTTATCTAGGTAAGATAATCTCCTGAAAAGCAATGATAATTATTGAAAACACTGTGGCAAAATGAGAAATTGCTCATCATTAACAATTTCTCTGTTTGCTACCTTTAATCTTTTTAAAACTTTACTGCTAAAATGCATCAAAATGCATCCACTTGTATGTAATTAAGAGTTAGAATTAAATTGTTTTTTGGTACTTGGATGTCAGCAGTGTTATAGGACCAGCAATTCATATCAACCTTTTGTACAAAAATATTGTCCTAAAAATAATTCAGACAGGAAACAGGATGGTGCCAACTTAGTGATGTATGACCCAGTTCTCCCTTTCAAGGTGACCTTGACTGAATCTTCAAGACAATATCTCTATTGTAGCATGCCTCCAATGACTAGTTAATTACCGATGGCTACACCTGTGATACAGTAAACACTTGTTGCCATTATTTTCCATTATCTTGACCGGTGTATCCATTAAGCTATTGAAGCATGTGGTCAGTCCAATCTAGATGCAATCCACAAACAGTTGGAGGTATTGTTTATTGTTGTATGTACAGTACCTTGAAACGTTACCTACCTATTGTAGACATACTGTTAGTTCCATCTACCTATCCACTTACCTATTTTCATTATCAATCCTTTATTGCATGGGCATACAGATGCAAGTCTGCAGCAGGCAACTTTGAATTTCTTTTATGCAAATTAGATGCAGTATTTTAGCTAGTCCAAAAACCCTGATATGTTCTGTGTGGTACACCTCATTGCCGAAATCAGATTATGCATCACAAACAAAAGCCCTATGATGCATGTGGACCAGGTAGTTTTTTGACAAATAATTGTTGGTTTGTTTGTGATGCATGATGATGGGTGTGGTGTAAAAATACCTTCTTGGATCTATGAATTAACAGAATCTTCTTCTCCCTTAATTACCCTCATACAACAATTCTGCAACAGACGACTTTGAACATATTTTGACAAAAAATAGAAAATCTCAATACCTGAATGGAAAACCTATGACTAAAAGTGGAAAACATTGTGACAAAAGGAGAAATTGAATGTTTTGAGCAATTTCTTCTGTTGTCACTATGTTTTCAAAAAGCCTTCTGCTACATATATATAGGCATCAGATTTTAAGCCTCTTTATGAGCCAAAGGGATAAGTAATATATGAGCAGTGTAGATCTGGGTCCTTTTCCCAAGAAAGGGCTCACAACACCAAATTCAGTTTTGATAACAAAACTGTTAAAATTATCAGTTTTAAGTGCATTCTGCTGTTTCTACAATATACAACGTCATTATCAAAATGAAAACATGACATTTGTAATGCTATGTAACAAAAGAAGATTATCCCTTTCCTTCCTACAGGCAACATTTATTTTGATGCTTCTGTAACTTCCTTTTAAACCATTGTTGGTTAACGCCGCTTTCCTACATACAACAAATCTGCAGCAGACGACTGTGAAAGTAAAAAGCATGGAAAAGCTCTACAAATGTAGGTATAATTACTGAAAAGAAATGAAAACATTGTGGCAAATAGAGATATTGCTCGGTTTGAGCAATTTCTTCTTTGACGCCATGTTTTAAAAAAGCGGTCTTCTGCAGAGGCGTTCGAAAGCGTCTATATAAGGGAAAGGGTTAAGATCTTTTTCAGACATTCTCTCAACCCTTTCCCATATGCATTTGGTGCACCAGTGCATCTGCAACAGATGACTTGAACACCATGTATCAATTTGTCTAGTGTCCTGTATGATAGCTGGTGTTGATCAACACTGTATGAACCATTAATAATACCCATTTCCCTAATATTACTTATTTTTCTTTTTGACATAATGTTTTCAAATTTGTGTCAAAACTATTCTTCCAGCTTTCCAGATTGTTCAATGTTTTCAGCAGATAGTTTTAAAAGCAGCTGACTTAGTGTATATATAAAATCTTGCCATAGGGACAGTGTTGAAACCCATTTTATGGTAAGCTAATTTGTGTAACCATCCCCAACTTTGTTATCAACGATTCTGTTTTGTTCTTCAGAACAAAACAGAATATTACCTTAATCTTTCCTACTTTTATGAATTGTTTGTTTTGAAATGTTTTCTTTGTGTATTGCCACACAGCTGGAACTTCCTGTCTGTGGCCAATGAAAATATATGGAAACATTGCAACTTTGCTTTTGACTCTTCTTGTGTGCTCAAAATAGCATCCTTTGACACAAAGTAGTCTGCTCTCTTACTTGAACAAGAATTACATCTGTATTCCATCAAAACTAAAAACATCTGTAGAAGGGAACAGAATATCTAGTCAAATAGTGTTTTTTCCACTTCCAATCCAATTAAAAAGCACCAATAGTTGGGTTATAAAGATACATACAGTAAGGCAATGAAATGCTCGTTCCAAATTTCAAATCCAATAAAAGAGCTCCAATATTTGTCTTATATTGATACAGTAAGGCTGATTTCCAACATACCTAAGATTGTGAAAGCATATCTTGACAAAATAGGGAAATATCAATTAATTAAAGTATAGTTATAAATTATGATTAAAAACATTGTGGCAAAGAAGTCAATGCCCATTACATGTATTAGCATTTTCTCCATTTACCAAAATGTTTATAAAAGCAGTGTGTTGACGAAAAAGCAAGATGTCTATACTTTAATCTTTCAAAACCTTTCAAGAACTGGCAAGCTCAGATTTAACCTTTTTGATACCTCCAGAAGCAGAGTTAAGGCTTTTGGAAACATTTTGGCAAAAAGAACAAAATGCTCATAATGCCTAGGCTAATTACATCTTTTCTAAATTAGTCTGCTCTAGATTTGTTGTAGGTGTGAAAGGGTTACAAGACGTGTACAGTAAGTCAGTATATTATGTTCATTTGCTAGCTGATCTTCATCTACACTGATTGGCAAATGACTTGATCAGTCCTCAAAAGCAAACAGGTCAAAAGACAAAGGAATGCGGGTGAACAGGAAGCTTTGTGAAGTAAAGAGGATAGAAAGCTTGCTAATTAGTGAGATATTTCTGTGGAATGAACCCAAGAGGAGCAGCTTAGTGACATGGAAAGATTAGAATAGAAATGAGATAAGAAGAAACCTGGGAAACTGTTGCCTAGGGCATTTCCGTACAACACTTAAATGTTGACTAATATCATTCCTCCCGTGGGGGAAAGTGGCTCAGAGGTAGAGCACTTTGGCTTGTGATTCAAAGGTCCCAGGTCTGAACCTGTCAGAGCTGGTCTAAATGTGGGGTCTCCTCTGCACATTTGATGTGGGTACAGTGAGTGGTTTAGTATTCAGGAAGCTGATATTGAGATACTAAAATAAGTTGTAATGGACACAATTAAAATGTTGATTTTGTTTATGGCATTTTAAGATATTTAAAAAATAAATAAAGCTATAAATGTTTGTTCAAATAGGTATGTTTAAACAGTTCTCTTTTGCCAGCATGCAGGTGGCACTTTTCAATGCACCTGCATTCTGGAGAACGAGTTTACACTTAAACAGCACTTAGTGTTTCAGTGAAAAAGTTAATAAGATTTTTACAAAAATATGTTTATTCTTGTAGACATGATATTTCAATGACATATTTATTATATAAAACAACTTTCCTATGCCAATATGAAGATGCTATTTCAAAGAAGTATGTATAATATAACACATAACTTACTAGAACATCTTCAGATGATTCTGTGTGCATTGATTGGTGACATCGTATAATTGTCTTTAAGAAGTGGGAAAGAGTTAAGAAAATATTTATATGGATATTTGTTCTTGCAGACATTTAAAAAAAAGATTATGGCATTGGAATAGCTCTTAAAAGTTCCTCTTTGCCTTTTAAGTGTGGTACCTTGGTAATACATCTGCACCTGGCTGATATACACAGTTTACAGTAATTGTGATTAGTTATATTTTTAATGGAGTGTGTATGTTTTCATGTAGATATTTATAACCAACAACAATGTGATGATGTATACTATATCGTAAAAAAATGAATGTTTCATAATTCTTCTCTTCCACTACAAGGTGGCACTATAGTATGTCAGCACCTGGCTAATATACAGACAGTTAATTGTGATTGCACTTCTACTGCTGTCACTATTTCGGGATGGAATTAAAATCAAAATATTTTAATGGAATATGTTTGTTTTCATGTAGACATTTGAATAATGAAAACAATGTTATCATATAAATATATTATATTATATATTATGAATAAAGAATGTTTTACAGTTCTCCTCTGCCTCTCCAAGGTGGTATACTTTGGTATGTCCGCACCTGCTTACTGGAGTAACTGATTGCACTTTAACTGCTCTCATTGTTTTCAGGTGAAATCATTTTACCTTTTCTGATTTGCAGACACTTCAACAAATCTACTTTTAAAAACAATCTGGCAAAGGAAGAAATTGCTCATTATGAGCAATTTCACCATTTGCCATCATGTTTTCAATTCTTTTCAGTACTCATAACTTAGTTTGTAGACATTTTCAAGTTGTCTGCTGTGATTTGTTGTATGTTGGAAAGGGTTAATTGCTCTCATTGTTTTGGGGTGAACTCATTTGAGGTTGTTACACTGATTAACATCATTGGATCTACATCTAACTCTTTTTGCCTTAAATTCACACTTATTTCTATAAGCATTTGGCTTTAACAGTACATTCTGGGGAAAGGCTAAAAAAAAGAGAGAGAGAGGCTTCTTTGTACTGTTTTCAGATCTGTCTTTGATGATATTTAATACTCATTTGTGAGTACATTGTTTCTATAGGTGTTAATATAGAAAAGGTTACATACTGTAATGGGAGTAAGGATAATGACATGATAATGCAGTCATGGATAATGGAACCAATTAGAAACTTTCATGAGAACTTTTTAATCTATTGAAAAAAAATAAGTCTCTTTTTGTGATTCTTCAATCTAAGCCTTTCCAAGGTACAGCAAATCTGCAACACACCACTTTTAAAACATGTCAGCTAAAATATGGAAAAGTCTCTATGAATGCAAGTGTACTTATTGAAAAGAGATGAAAACATTGCGACAAAACGAGAATTGCTCATTATGAAAAATTTCTACAAGTGGGAAAGGGTTTATTGGTTCTTGTTCAGTTGGATAGTGAAAGTTTGACCGAAAAAAATAAATATTTCTGCAGTGATTCTTCAATTTAGCCTCGATCCATATTTGAGCAGTGGTCTGGGAAAACCAACCTTAATGTAATAATTACAAGTGTGGAAAAAGACCACCTGTCTGTTCAGACATCAAAATGATAGTTATGAAATCTTATTAACCCTTTCCCACATACAACAAATCTCCAGCAGATGACATATATAGGGCAACACTGTGGAAAATGTTTCAAAATGTGTACTGAAAAGAGTTGACTTGATCACTGTCCTCAACTGTGGCAAAAGGAGAAATGGATAATTTGTATGAGCAATTTCTTCTCTTGCCACAATGTTTTCAAAAATCATCAGCTTCTGAGTCGTCCGAAGGCGTCTGTATATGGGAAAGGGTTATGA
>JAUELF010231220.1:0-13525 GCA_031471495.1 Clinocardium nuttallii
CAGGGATCATGAATAATTAAATTTAATTGGGCGCTAAATGACCTTAGCTGTCGATGCGCCATAAAACAATATACATTACACTGCAAAAAGCTCAATATTGCCTTTGGCACTGAAATAGTTAATACAAAATAAAGTAAATAATGTAATAAGATATCTACCATCGCAGATTAATATAGAACGAGGAATTTAAACATAGAAGATATCAATAGTTTAAAGACTAAAACTGTTGAATTGGAGCAACTTGGAACTCGGAGATTGGGAACATATTTTTAACTACAAACACTGTCTTTTTGGTGATTTACCATTGAATTGTATTGATATACGCACATATCGTAACTGAACCAATCATTTTATTTTTTACGACGTAAAATCACCGATTAGAAATACAGCTCACATCGAATATGTAAACGAAAAAAACCCCAAGTAATCCTGAAAACCAAGTATTTTGTCTGCAATTTCTTTTGTTTTGAAATAAAGTCTGAAACAAACAGCGGTATCGCATATCAGGAACTTGTCAATCAAATTACCTTCGACTTAATCTCAACCCACACACCATAGCCTTACAAAACGCGTGATCATTATAGTTTAAATTAAGAAAAATTCAATATATTCCACTTCCAACTTCCCGTACTTGTATACACCCTTATGTTATTTAAAATCATGGTTAATTAGGATATTGGCTGTAAATATGATATATTCAATGATTAATTAAGATATGTTTTGTTATTACATGAGCCGTCTCCCGAGAAAACCACATTGTGGACTATGCGTAAAGTGTTGACCCGGACCAGCCTTAGCATACCGCCAACGCTTACCCGTATAGATACTTTTCTGTTTCAGGAATCATTACTCTATACCTTCATCCCCATGGGGCGGAATGTGTCCGTCCGGATCAGACTGCGCGGACAGTGCAGGCTGATATGGCCGATACATTACGCAGATGCCATAATGTTGGTTTTCTCGCGGGACGGCTCATATGACTTTTGTCTTTTTGAGATATATGCAACTCAGAAAATGCTATACACTAAAACAAAATGAGCTCCACTATTTCCTTCGTGATCCAAAAGTTTAAATATCATTCCTTGTAAAAATGAAAACTCTTTATAGCAATAAAAAAACTCTTTAATTTAAATTGTTAGACCACTTGGTTTTTATCAAGATTTAGAACCTCAAAAAAAAGAGTAAATTTACTTCAGTTTGGAAGACATAATATACGCAGATAAAAAATTGCTCATATATAGCAAAATGACATATTGCTTGAATAGTGAGTGTTTTTATACAGACATATATAGTTTCAAAAATTAATTTCGATTGTTTATATTATTCCGTTTTATTCTTTTAAAATGAACTCAATTCAAACAGTCGACTTACGACATATATATATATATATATATGAAGTATTGGGTTACCGTTGTGCTCTGAGAGTCGTTTACACTGTTTAGCGACTTGACATACTTTCTTGCTGGCTTTATTATACATAGTCCTAATCCAAAACCCAACAGAAAGCTCGCTGTTTTACAGCTAGAGGAAATAATAAATTCTAAGATAAACATTTGTTTACAAATATACACATAAGAACCATTCCTGCAACTGCAGAACCGACAAAGCGTAGAAGAGAAAACTCAATGCTATTATTCGTTGAGAGTAAAGGGAAGACCGAAAACAAAACAAAATCAGATAACAAGAGGAGTTGCATTACAAACAAACGTAATTTCATGTTGATTAAAGATGTAGTTACGCCTGTTTGAATTCAACAAAACCGTTAACTACATACAAGCGGAATTAGATTGATCTAATGAATCACTTCAATGATTAACAGTCGATATAAGACACACACGTAAACATTTTGTAAATATAACATAAGGACATGTGTAATCTGTAAGTATATCTATTTTAAATACTCTCTTTTTGGGGTTTTAAAATGTTTTAATCATATTTTGGGATTTACCTAGACAATTTGATAATTTGGCTGCCATCTGTCCTATCGCTTTGCATATTTGTCGTTTTCCGACCTGCTGCCTATACGTATAATTGTGCGTCGCATTAAAATAAAAATCTGCGAGATAACAAAAAGTTAATTTTCCGCCCAATTAATAATTTAATAAAATAGTATTAATATATAGGTATTCAATTTCTTTGATTGTCGATGGCGTTCATTTCGTTACGTTAAGCTAAGTTAAAATGTGCAAAATACCACCTTTTGTTACAATGAACGCGACCAGTTCAGGTTTGATATAGAGTACGAGATGCATGATTTTACTCCTACATATATCTCATCCTTTTACACCAATGCTGATCTATTTCTTTTAATAGTTAATTTAGTAATTTATATAAACAAAATCATAAAAACTGATATGTTCATTATACTGTGTGTTTACGTTATGTCCTAATTACTCCCCGTACGTAAATAAATCACACATTGAAAAATAGATTAAATAAGGATTGAATAGGCAAATGCATTTAGAATTTCCGTTGAATTTTTTAATCTGATGTACACCCATACGCCTTTTTATTATACCGAATTTGATTGAATGTTCTTGCTCAAAACGATAGTTTTTATAGAATTGAAATGACTATGATTTGTGTGTTGCTTTACGATTATTTTAGTCATATCACAGCATTACGGTAAGTTATCAGTACTACTGGTCCATCTTTCCTGACCTGACACGGTTATTCGTAATAATAACCCCAACACCCTGAGCGCCAAGGAATAAAGCATTTACTACCATTTAAAAGACTTTGGTATAAGTCAAACTGTAGCTCGCCTGAGCAATCAAATAAATCTGCTATAACGCTCTTGTTAACGCTTTCCCTCATACAACCATTCTGTAGAAGACGACTTTGCACATATTTTGTCGAACAAATAGATAATCTCTATAATTGATTTGATTACCTATGACTAAAAGTGTAAAAGATTGTGCCAAAAGGAGAAATTGCCCGTTTTGAGCAATTTCTTCTTTTGTTACTATGTTTTCAAAAAGCCATCTGCTGCAGAGACGTCAGAAAGCGTTTGAAAGAGGTAAAGGGTTAATAGAACAGACGTTTCCTTCCAACAATTGGTTCGAGTTAAGCGATATTTCCGAAGTACCACATGTTCGAGTTAAGCGATATTTCCGAAGTACCACATGTTCGAGTTAAGCGATATTTCCGAAGTACCACATGTCCGAGTTAAGCGATATTTCCGAAGTACCACATGTTCGAGTTATCGCGAGTATATTGTATATGAGCTGTCTCGCGTAAAAACCAACAGTGTGGACCGTGCGTACAGTGTCCATCCTGATCAGTCTAAGCATGCCGTGATGGACACTTGTCGCTTCCTGTAGATTTTCTGTTTGAGGAATTATGTCTCTGTACCTCTATCCCCCAATAACGGAATGTGTCGGTCCGGAACAGTCAGCGCGGACAGCGCAAGCTAATACATTACGCAGATACCATAATGTCGGTTTTCTCGCGGGACGGCTCATATTGTGAATATTCCTGTAATGAAACTATTCCTGATGTTTGTTGTCCTATTTGCTTACATATGATCTTTGTTTTAATATACATGTGCATATCTTTATATTGGCAGGTTTTACCTTATGTCATTGAATAATTTTCGATACCATGTCCGGCAATACTTACGGAAAACGAAAGCATAACGAAGATATAAAACGAGACAAAATTCTTGACCAATTCATATCTAAAAGTCGCGAAGGACAAATTACTGACAACATGTATGCAAACGAGGATACAAACGACGACGACCTATTTACTCAAAAAGAGAACTCAAAACTGGAGAATTCTGTAGTCACACAAAATAACACGGATGGTGAACATCCAGAAGCGACGCCGTCGGGAACAGGCGTTGAAAATGATGCAAATGAACAGGCCGACGGAAACCAGGCCGGTAATGCTGAAGAAAGCAATATGGAACTAATTGATGAAACTATGATCGCCAATATGACAGACTATGAGCCAGCTGGTATTGTAAAAGACAGCCAAATGGTGAGTGATTTTTTGACTTAAGGACTATATGATTTAACTTGGTACGAAGTTATTTCTTTTGCGAGAATTGGCTCCTAAATGAAACATGTTTTACTAAGGACATGCATTCTGGTGAACCAAAAACGATTCGTTTGCATCATTAACTATCCGACTATATTTGGTATTTTGCATTCGATTGAAAGATGACTTCCTGAGGCGATGTAAATATTAAATAAAGGGTAGCTTATATTACATTACATTACATTAAATTACGATAGGGTTCCATAATTATTAGAGAATTAAAATGATATAACTCGAAATATTTCAATTTGCCCATGCTTGCGTCAATGTAAAACAGTGCGACAAGGTAACATTATATTGCCACCACAACTGACTGTATGTCTGCTTTTTTAAAAAATTATCGTTAAGTAATATTTTGAATATTTAAAACTGTTCTTTGCATTAGCATTATTAAAACATAGAATCACACAACACACTTTTTTTTAAAGTTGCTACAAGCAGCACGCAGTAGGAATGCAACCCTTGTGACGCAAATCCTACAGAAATGCCCAGAACTAAAAACGGATCTACAAGACGAGGTAGGTTCATTAGCTGAATAAATTAGTCAAAATGCGAGCCTGAACGTAATTCCTTACTAGGTTTTGGCAATGCCTCAACACAGTCAAACTTGGTTTTCCAAATATATCTGGAAATCGATATCATACGTTTAGAGATACATGTACAGTACCAGTTAACATTAAAACGTATATCTGTGTACTTACACATTATGTAAATAAATGTATGTTGAATGGTGAGCAATACTATCAGTATTAGTATTTGTTTGTATATATGTGTATGTTTGTATGTACATGTTTATATATGTGTGTATGAATTATATATGTGCGTATGAATTAATGTAATATAGATGTGTTATTATTATGACCTGAAAATAATTGGTAATCATGTATGAACGTGAAACATCTTGTTTAAGTCCAAATACAAGTTGTGTTGTGTTGTGTTCTGTTCTGTTCTATGTAACACGTTTAGATTTCATGCTTATCCCGTGAGTTTCTCTTTATCTTTTATTTGGGTTTTACGCCATTTTCAACATTATTTCAGTTATAGAACGGCGGCAGTTCATCTATTTGTTCTCTTTATCGAGCTATGCTATTCATAATGCATTATTTTCATATAGTACAAACTCTTCCTACTTGATTCAGATATCTGTTTTCAAGTCTTTTGGCTTAATTAGATGAATCTGCAAAATTATTACCGCGTATAACATTAATGAACTATATCTTTTTGCTATGCGTGATGCAGTCTAAACTGTAGTAACATTGTTATGTTTTTCACAGGTAGGAAAAACATCATTGCACCACCTATGTTTCACAAACAACACGGAGAACATTCGAATGTGTGCACAAAAGGGAGTTGATATCAATCTAACAGACAAGGTAGATAAAAACCCATCTTGTATGAACACACATTAAACAAAATGACCATGTCCCACATTCAGACGCATTTTTGGCTCAATAATCTGATGACTTAGAATACATTGTGACACAATTTAAGACGTTCAGCAAATTCATCTGTTACCACAAGGTTTCCAAATATATCATACAGTTTCTACTTTCTATATATGTTGCCTATATGTTTTCAAAATTGTCTGATGTAGATTTGTTGTATGTAGAAAAGGATTACAAACTTAAAAAACTGTTGCAATACTGTCCAAAAGAGACTGAATGTGTTTTGTTTTATTTACGCAATTCTCTCAAGTGCAATTATAACTGTTGTTTAATTGAAAAAGGCCATCACCATCCTTATCCGCCCTGTGATTCAAGTCTAAGTTAATTTGATTAACCTTTTCCAATATACAATATATTAAATATAATATATCAAAACTGCAGCATACTCGTTTGAAACGTTTAGTGAAAATGTTTTGAAATTCAGTATAAATTAAAGAATAATTATTGAATACAGATGTAAACATTGTTGCAACGGAGAACTTGTTCATAATGATCAATTTCTCTTTTTGCAACTTTGAATTCAAAAGTCGTCTGCTGGGAAGGCGTAAGAAAGCGTATCTATATGGAAAATAGTTTAAGTCCAGTAAATTCTTCCAATAGTGTTTGGTTTTCGCGGGTAAAAGTTGTGCCATATTATAACAATGTGACACTTGCAATGGTGGCAAAGAACATGCATGCATTATGCTTTGACGCCTTTAACCTATTTTAAAACTTCATCGTGTCATGTTGTTGATTATATTTTGATTAATCGATTTGTTTCCTAAATCTTTCTTGTTGTTTAATCTATTTTCTCCAAATTGGCTTGTAAGGCCCAATGGAAATTAATTAAAATAAACTTATTACACAGATTTTTTCTTCAATAAAGTTGTATAACATGTTTTGTTTAGCAATTGGGTCGGCATTTAATTGATGTTTACTGTTGTATATAAGAAGTAGAAACGCCGAATAATTACAGGAACTGTATCACAATGACTTTATTTCACTGGTAGTAGCTGGATTCAAATTGAAGTCACATCTGTTATTAACAAAATGAATAATCCATAAACTTTAAAACACGTGTTGCTAAAAATAGAATCGTAAATCCATTTTAAAAGTAATCTTGGATCTATGTAGGTTCAATCGTTATTCTTGTATATGCATCGAATTTCTAAAATTGTTGTGTTGTATTATTTTGTATCGTTCACTGTTGTATAGCTTACTTACCACGTGGGTTTATGACCTTCAGGTGAAATTTAAATACAATTTGAACAACTTGAAAACTTATATGTTGCAGATGGGCTGGACCCCTCTACATTATGCATCCATGCGTGGAAACAAAGACGTGGTTGAAGTCCTTGTTGGTATTGGCGCTGACTGCAATATACCAGATACGGTAAGTTCTAGTGTTAGTACTATCAACAATTAATCATGCATTAGTTTTAAAGTACATTTCGATTGTTGACTTTCTTATATTTGATGAAAATGATATTCAGGGCGTTGATGATACCTTTTATGAATTGCAAACCAGTCTTTATAGAAACACAGATAATGATTAAAAATGATTATAATAATAACCTTTAACAGTCTAAAAGTCTTATATTGTACATGTTTGTTTTATCCGAAAATAACATATTTGTGTAGATTCACTCATTTTGTTGCAATCACGTAAACATCACTCTAATGACATCCCGTATCAAAATGTCAATGTCAATGTCAATTATACTTATTCGTAAGAAAATAGATTTGCAACCCGGGTCGTTTGATGCTCCCCCGCCAACTACTGCAATGCGTGTTTTAGGTGTATACATCAATTACAATGCGTGTTTTAGGTGCATACATTACCTGTATTCTGACTTGATTATGATTGTAAACACACTTTATTTTCAGCAATCCAAGAGAACACCGCTACATGTGGCAGTGTCAAAAAGCCACACACAGATAGTGAATCTCTTGCTCCTGTCTGGTGCTGATCCTACAATGAAAGATAAGGTAGTGTGATGATTTCTTATGACGACACAGAAACCCTTGCAGCACGGTACCTTCGGGAGAGTAGTGCATTGGTAGACATACAATAAGGCATTGCGTGTGCAAATCCGTGTCTCGAACCAATACTTGACACTAAATTATCATAAGTTAAATGATTACCTTCTCACATTGAATGTTTACCCATTGGTATACAGAAATGGCGTTGACACAAAAAGACTCCAAATGATTGAAATATATGAATATTTAACACTTTCTAATACTAAGTTTTAAAATGTTGTTCATGGACACTCATCAAAATGCCCCAACTGGTTCATGAATATTATGGTAAACAATGCCTCTGGTATTTCGCAAGCTGGTTTGAATCTTTGCATTTGCAAATGATCTATATTTTGCTTTGTGAATGGAATAGGCAAAACTTTATAATTTACTTGTATGTTATATAACCAGGATGGTAATACAGTAAAGGATGTGTGTAAAAACGGCGACATGGAAGATCTTATCGGAGATGCTGTGGACACCTACGGTATAGCAGAGTATGTATATAATTATAAAAAGCATCATTCTGTATTTGCAGTTACTTAGTTTCAATACACATATTATGGTAATGCTACATAATGTTGTTGAAATCGTTAGCATACACTATCCAAGAACAGTTGGCAATTACCAAATATGTATTTACGTCAGAAGCTTTCCGAGCAGCAGACGACTTTAAAAAAACATTGGAAAACAACATGGACAATTGACTTAAAGTATAGTTTCACCAAATAGAAGCTGACTATGTGCTGAACCTTTTCAAAGAACAGTGGCAACATCCGAGGGCCTACGGGTATGTAACGGCCAATTATGCGAACTTGAGTGGTATCTCCGTTAACACAACAACACAGCTATTGGTCCTCAAGGTAAACCAACATTAACGTAAGTGTATTGAAACAAAGCTGTCTGCTGATTATGTTATTGATCATTATGGACACTGCTTTACAGAAGTATGAAACTTGCTTTTAATGCTTGACGAACAGTGCAGACCCAGATAAGACTGCGCAGATGTGCTGGCTGGTTTGACACTACATTGGTCGAAAATGCATTCAGGTTGGTTTTCACAGAGTACCGCTTATAACATTATTATAAATTGCAATGCTTAACATCCTAAAAATCTAGCAAGATACATTTCAGCCGTCCCGTGAGAAAATCAATATTATGGACTTTGCGTAAAGTATCGACCTGGATCAGCCTAAGCATGCCGCACAGGCTTACCCGTACAGACATTTTCACCTCCTTTGGATTTTCTGTTTCAGGAATCACTACTCTATACTTTTTCCAACTGGAACGGAATTTGTCAGCCCGGAACAGCGCACGCTGATCTGGGTTGAAACATTACGCAGAGTCCATGCTGTTGGTTTTTCTCGTTGAACGGTTAATTTGCTTTCTATTTATAGCAATGTATTATTAATTTAGCACTAGGGACATAGAAAAGATGCAGATAGAGCCCAACAAAACGACTCCATTTTTGAATCTCGGCATAACAGTTAAGTACGTGCCTGCAGTAGACCAATCTGAAACTGAGGCGAACGCACCGCGGCCATTCGTGATGACTTTACAGCGATCGAAAGATGTCGCGGAGCTGGATAAATACGGTGCGTGTCCCTGAATATGATTATACGTGTTTTTCCCCATTTCGATTCTTGTAATAATCTCTGTTCCATTTCTTAGTGTTTTCTCATATTGATCGCCGTTTATCTTTTTTAAAGATTTTCTTGTTTATTATTTGTTTGAAAAAGTTATTTGGTCTAAGCGAATATTACTTTATCCTGTTGAATCTACTAAACTTTCCAATCTAGACTTTCAAATATTGCATATACTGTACCATAGTTGCAGATGCTATACGAAGAGAAGAGTGTTTACAAAACACATGGTTCCTCCGCTAGCTCAGTCTTTAGAAACACGGTCTGTCAATTCAAGGGTTGTGAGTTCGAACTCTGGCTCGGCGACCATTCTTTCTTACGTTTGACAAAAGTGAAAAGCGTTACTCGTCTTCCAACAATGCGAAAACATATCTAGGTGGAAAAGCAGCCAGCTGTTTGGAAAGACTGCTGTGTGAACTATTGCTATGATATATCAAGGATATGTGAACACATAGGAAAGTGATCTGGTCGCCGTAATATTACTGAACATTTTACGAAAACGGCGTTAAACACGAAGCAACACATTTTTAACCCGAGTAGATGTACATGTTATACAGGATTACAAGAATCAGATGATCTCTGTAGCGACGAGTTTACAGTAAAGCTCAAAGGAACGAATAACGAGAAGGAAGTTAATGTTGAGTTATCTATAGACCTTATTGCCGCACCGAGCCCTAAAGAGGAGCTGGTATTCAAGACAGATACACAGCAAGAAATACCAGTGGGCGACATCCAGGAAGAACATAATGTAAATAAATGACCTATCTTGATTAATTGAAATGTATCATTTAACGCTTTGAAACTGCTAAAAAGCTTCATAACACTAAATCAGCCTATGGTATTTGCTAGAGTCCAGAATCAATATGATCAAAATCAGCATTAAAAAAAATTGAGCCGTCTCGCGAGAAAACCAACATTATGGCCTCTGCGTAATGTATCGACACGGATCAGCATGTGCAGTCCGCACAGACTGATCCAGGCCGACACATTCCGTCTCAGGGAAATAGAGGCATAAAGTAATATGATTCCTGAAGCAGAAAATCCACTACAGTAGGCGAAAAGTGTCTATCCGAGTTAGCCTGCGCGGCATGCTTAGTCTGATCCGGGTCGATACTTTCGTGGTCCAGCTCATGTGTTCTCTTTCCGTGTTATAACTTAAATACAGATGAAGTTACACTATATAGTTATGTAATACAATGAATGAACATGTATTTGCAGCAGAATGTTAATATCATAGTTTTAATAATCGCATATTGTCATATGTTTCTCTTCCCATTAGAAATGCCGAGGGACCGTATCTGTCAACATTGTATCGTTCACATCGTTCTTGGTTGTAAGTCGACCAAAACTCGAGAAGTTTGAGGTTGGGGTTCAAGCTTCCACTCTAACATCGACCGTGGACGAGCGAGTTGAGCTGGATATACAAGCCGGGACATTTGACAACAAAGTCACGATAAGCATGGAGGTACATCAGAAACGAGCTTTCTTAACATATATATACTTTTCAGGGGGGAAATGTACAAGTAGAACCTGTGCAATGACACAGTCCTTTCCAGATTAACACTGTCCAAATAGTATTTACATTAGCCAACTTGAAGCTTCTGTCGCGTTGTGTAGATGCTGATAGTCTGAGCAGATTGACAGGCTGCTCTGAACATACACTGTATGGAGAACCTTTTCACACTCACTGGAGCATTTATCCCGTTGCAGAAAAAAGGGGTTGGCTGTAGGAAAATGAAACATGGACTTATTACTGGGCAAAGTCTGCGAACAGTTTTTAATTTTAACTATTTTCGGGTAGTTTTCAACTAAACTGGTAATTTTGCACTGCAATGCAAGTATTTATTTGGCAAAGCTACAAAAGCTCTTAATCTTTTATTGTATAATTGGATTGTTTATATTATTATTGTGTTCGATAGTTTCTTTAGATTTTCCTGAGCTTAGCAGTCTATTGAGGATACTTTGAAAATCATTGATCAACGTTCGTTAGCCATTTCCCTGGTTAAAATCAGTTGAATGTATCTGTTTAAATTCAGGTATAGTACACAATATACAATTCAGTACAATACAAAACAACACTTTATTGCATAACAACTATTTAAGAAAGTGTAAACAATATTATGTTTTTACATCGCAGACGATGCTTGGAAAGGAAGAACGATTTATGCATACTTGTGTTCCTCATTCTTAAAACACAAACCATTTGAGAAACAAATGGAGTAGACTTATCACTGTTTGTTGATGAATTGCTTTCTATTTGGCCATTATACGAATGAAATTAAGGAAAAGTGGCAAATTGAAATTAATACATGTGATTAAATGTTAAGTTACAGATAAAGCGGGATAACTCGAAGTTTCGGGAGGTTCCCATTATCTTCTTGATATCTCCCTTTTCGCGTGATCGCTATATTAATGTTTAATATATTTATGTATTGGATGCTTAATAGATAATTTCGACTTAAGTATTTTTTGATAAAAAGAAATTCAGTTTTACAATTCCACCAAGAAAACAGAACAGCTGTAGATCTGATTTCTTGAATGAGCAGTCCGAACTCCTGCTGCGCCTTCTTCAAAAGATGTACCGTCACACACCATCATTCGAGTTAAACGATAGATCAGCCGTTCCGCAAGAAAACCAATAGTATGGCCTCTGCGTTATATATCGACCCGGATCAGCCTGCGCAATCCGCACAGACCGATCCGGGCCGACAAATCCGTCTCAGGGGGATAAAAGTATAGAGTAATGATTCCTGAAACAGAAAATCCACAGGAGGCCAAAAGTGTCTGTCCGGGTAAGCCTGTGCGGCATGCTCAGGCTGATCCGGATCGATACTTAACGTAGAGTCCACACTGTTGTTTTTCTCGCGGAACGGCTCTTATTCGAATTATCGCAAGTCAACTGTATGTCATCTTGCTTGTAGATTACGGAGACTCCACCTAAGGAAGAATTTAAAGACGTTCTGGCGCAATGTCCAGATTTGAGTTCAACGTCTGCCTTCTATTCATTGGAAGCAGGAAATAAAGACTTTTCCAAACCGATATCTGTTAAGGTGAGTGTGCGGGCAAGGTTTTTTTAAATTCTGGAGTTACCTGCCCCTACCTGTACATTGTCGGGTCATGCATACACCGATAATGGCAGCGCCCTTTGGACATGGTGTATAGCACACACAAGGTTATAAGTAGCCATTTCTTGTTATGGACCAAACCTGTTTAACCCTTTTCAACATACAACACATCTGCAGCAGACGAGTAAAAGACGGCTTAATTGTTAAATAAAGTTGAAAACATTGTGACCAAATGAGATATTGATCACCATGGGCATTTTCACCTTTGGATAATTGCTTTTAAAGTCGTCTGCTGCTAAAATGCGGGGTTGAACTAAACAACCCCGAATGCCGTGTCCTTTGATTCAATTCATCAAATTGTAATGGTTCCCTTGTTGACTGTCCACAATGTTTCATCAAATTGTAATGGTTCCCTTGTTGACTGTCCACAATGTTTTATCAAATTGTAATGGTTCCCTTGTTGACTGTCCACAATGTTTTCAGAAGTCCTCTGCTGCTATTGAGTTCAAATGCGTATTCAGGTAGGAAAGTGTTGAACTCCGAAAGATGTGTGCTTTGATTCAACACATCATGGTCCACTGTAAGAAAATCAGTTGAATGTTTACTAATTTACTTTATATACGTGATAGCGATATATAAGGGGAGGTGACCAATCTAGTCGCCATTGTTGGTTATTGTCAACCGTACTAATTTGCTTTATTATGCCAAGTACCAGACTGGTATCGTTATGTTGTTGAATCCTTTCTCACATACATCTTACTAAAGTAGACGATTCACAAACTATCCAGGCACGAATATCGTAAGAAAGTCTAAAAGAAAGAAGACATATTGAATCGAGTGGACAGCATTATTGCAAATGGAAATATTGCTTTCATGACCAATTCCACCTTGTGCTAACCTGTTTAAAAGAGTCGCATGTTGTTGATGCGTCAATGTGCGCACGCATGTGGGAATGTATTAAGATACGTCCCTTTAGAAAAAACACCAGGATTTGATATATATAAGCTGTTCCGCGAGAAAACGCACATTATGGACTTTGCGTAATATATCGATCCAGATCAGACTAATCCGGGCCGACATATTCCGACTCAGAGGACTAAAGGTATGGAGTAATGAATCCTGAAATCGAAAGTTCTCACGTGGCGAAAACATCCTGTCCGGATTTGTCTGCGCGGCATGCAAAGGCTGATATGACTCGATATATCACGTAGAGTCGACAGCGTGGTTTTCTAGTGGGGCGGCTGGATATATCACGTAGAGTCGACAGCGTGGTCTTCTCGTGGGACGGTTGGATATATCACGTAGAGTCGACAGCGTGGTTTTCTCG
>JAUELF010231242.1:0-13522 GCA_031471495.1 Clinocardium nuttallii
CCACTTTTAGTCATAGGTTATCCATTCAATTATAGAGATTTTCTATGTTTTAACAAAATATGTTCAAAGTCATCTGCAGCAACATTGTCGTATGAGGGGAAGGGTTAAGACAAACATTCCGACCAAATTTCAAGCTGCTGGAGCAAAAGATGCGGCATCTACAGAGTTAACAAGATTTTCCTTAAATTTGTGACTGTGAACATGATCCATATTCAAAGTGGGCCTACATATTATAAAGACAAACATTCTGACAAAGTTTCAATTTCAAGGTAAAAATGTAGCCCCAGGCCGTCAGCACTATAGTTCTTTGATTTTAAAACTGACATAACCCATATTCGAACTTGGTCTAAATATCATAAAGACAAACATTCTGACATAGTTTCAAGCTGGTAAAACAAACAATGCTGTCTTTAGAGTGTGAACAGGATTTTTCTCAAATCTGGCCTAGTGACCTAACGTATATATCATTAAGACAATATTTTGGCAAAAATTTAAGCTGCTGAAGCAAAAATTGTGGCCTCTATAGTGTTATTAAGATTTTCCTTCAATTTGGTTATATTTGAACTTGGCTAAAGTAAATAATGTGGACTCCTGTGTTAACAATATTTTCCGTCAATTTGACCTAGTGACCTGGTGCAAACTGTAGCCTGTAGTGTGTTAACGACTCGCGCCAGACAAAAGCTCACCTTTAGCACAGGCAAGCTAAAAATGGTAGTAATGGCTGCCCTACGGAATTGCAGAGATAGATTACAACAGACTTGCTGGTGGAGAAAATGCTGCCCATACAGGATTCAAACCCTCGACTCATGACATTTCTTGCTGAACAAAATGATGGCCGATTTGTTTACATTAATATCTATTTGCCATGTTTGGCAATACTTACCATGATTAGCACAGTTGATTGGGCTATATGGCTAGCAGGGGCATTTCGTCAGCAGAGGATAGATTACTGACCAGCGTAGACATGATTTAAAGGCCTAAGTTACAGTCCTGGACATCCAGATCTTTCTCACTTGCAGATGTTTATAGTTGTGTCTACTGCAGACAATTTTCTTCTCATTTTGAGCAAGTTTTCCTTTCAATTATAATCAATGAATGAATATTGTTTTATGGTACATCGACAGCTAAGGTCATTTAGCGCGCATTTAAATTTGATCCTGGGTAAACAAACAAGTACTAGGGGACTGGGGACACCCGGTTTCGAAATCCCCGACCACAGCGGATTCCTTTCAATTATAATCAACAATCATTCCTTCACTTAATAGCGAGATTTCCCTATTTTTGCAATGATATTTTCAGTTAACTGCTGAAGATTTGTTGTATTTGGAGAAGGGTTAAAATAGCACATTAGCTAAAACCATTAATTCATGTATTGTAAAATACTACCGAACACTGAATTGTTTTTATTCATTTATTATTTTTTATTTATTTTTAACAGTTTTGTAATTCATCATAGATAAACAACATATTCTCTTTTTTGAGAAGGGAACGAAAATAATTCAAATCCCATTTACAAATTACCGATGTAATAACAAAATATTATGAACATTATACAATATATGACATCATTCACACGAAAAATCAAACAATCAGAAATTGCAAATGTTTTCTAAACAATCAGTCAGTTTGAATATTTTAAATATGTTGGAAGAAACTCTGAAATAGATGATAATGCATATCTACTACAATTGTGTTCTTACTGTTAACCATTTCCCTCATAATTTTTTTTTAGAGTGCTTACTATGAAATCATCTTGTGACAAAGAACGTAACATCAGACTAATTAGAACTCGTATCTTCAGACAGTTCATTTAAGACTGAGAAATGGAGAATTTTTGCTCATCATAAGACACCAAATTCTCCTGTTCCCACAATGCTTTCAAAGGAGGCTTCAGAATATGTCTGTATCAAGAAAATGGCGAACTCCTTTTCCCCCCAACACATGTAGATGAATTTTAAAAACATTAAAAAGGAAACGACTTGAAAATATTGTGACAAAAGAAGAAATTGTTCATGAGCAATTCCATCTTTTGCGATAACTTTTTCAACAACGATTCCTTTAATGAGATTTTCCACATTTTTGACAAGATGTTATCGAAGTCAGTGGTGCTGTTGAAAATACATACCGGTATACATTAAAATCATATGTATCTGAGCATAACTCTGTTACAATTCTTCATTCCTTTAAAGAGATTGTTCATCTTTCTGCCAAGTTGTTTTCAAAGTCATCTGCTGCAGATCTGTCATATGTCGGAAAGGGTGTTTTGGAAGTAGCACAGATCATTGGAGACAATTATGTCAATAAAAGTTAGCACTGTAACAAACTTTTACCTTCATAAAACAATGACTTGTACACGACTCTGACAACTAGTTACTGAATATAGTACAATAACATTTACCCTTCCCCATGTGCAGAGACATTTTGAACCATCTGGAGCAGACATCTTTTGTAAACATTGCAAATGTTTTCAAATCTATTCTGCAATTTATTCAATAAATAAACATACCTTTATAGAGATTTTCCAAAATTGTGCCTAGTTGATGTAAGTCATCTGCTGCACATTTGTTGTATGTGGAAAAAGGTTAAATCAATATGACCTTATTTATTGAATATAGTACTTTACATTTAAATCAAGATATAAGCTTATTTGTTGATTTAAATCAAGATTACCTGTGTTAATGAATATAGAACTATAAAATTTAACATACATATCAAGACAGTACTGTAACATTAAACACAAGAAAACATTTTAACAACTTAAATGCCGTCATCATTTCATCACCCGACATGAAAAGTTATATTTTAAAGAATCTACAGGGAATCAAATTGCTCTGACTGAATATAAAACAAATGTGAACTTCCAGTTACAACCAAATAGTGAAATTAAGGTAAAAAGGTACAAAAAAACAAGTGTTCGAAGGAACAAATGAGTCGCCTGCCAATATGTCAGGAAGAGAAATTATAATGGACAGACGATGAAGAAAGTGATCCCCAACATGTCTCCCGACCAAAGCAGGTGACAGAAAAACATTGTATCAAAGTGTGTCCTGCACTTATGTTTTCTAGAGAACAAGAAAATAGAACTAGAAGTATGTCGCAAGGACACAACTTATATTTACCTCATCTATTATTTTTTAACTATTTCCCACATACAGCAATTCTGCAGAAGTTGCAGTTTAAAACATCCAAGAAAATATATATATAGAAAATCTCTATAAATGAATGTATAACATACTATTGAAAAAGAGTTGAAAAGCATTGTGGCAAACGGAGCAATTGCTCATCATGAGCAGCAATGTCTCAATTTACCCCAAAGTTTTCAAAAAGTCCCTCTGCTGCAGAGGTGTCGGAAAGAGTCTGTATGTGGGAAAGGGTTAAACTGGAATAAACAAAATATCCTCATAATATTCATGCAACGGTATTATATAAATGGGCTACCCACATAAATACTAAATAACACAAATTGACTTTATAACATATTTTGGTTGGTAACGCCAGTTTGGCAAGAAAGCAAAACCTTGTCCTGGTCATTGGCTGTTTCAAACAAGTTTTACTCTCTTGTCTGTTCAGACTACTTTCCAAAACATCGCGAGAAAAGATGAACTCTGTTCAGAAGGAGCAATTAAGTGGTGCTCCTCAAAACAAACTTTTAGCTTAATTATATCATATGTGGAAAAAGACCTATTTGAAATTTGTCGGAAAAGACATGTTTACATGTTCATGCTTAAGATCAAAATGGATACTGCATAAAAGTATTTTTTGAAACCTGACTAATTGGCAAACAGTGCAGAGCCAAATCAGACTCTGCAGATGCACTGCCTGTTCAGGATCTATATTGGTTGCAAATCCATAATAGTTGGTTTTTGCAATTTCGTTTTTTAAATTACATTTCCAAGCTAACCGATCGTAGGATCTTACTTACCTCTAACAAATTAACTAATCAATGACTGATATTCAGTTATTCTTATGTTATTTTAGTGTTTTAACCCTTTTCCTCATACAACAATTCTGCAGCAGACGACTTTTGTCAAAAAATAGAAAAATCTCTATAATTGAATGGATAAACAAACCTATGACTAAAAGTGGCAAAAGGAGAAATTGCTCGTTTTGAGCAATTTCTTCTTTTGTCACTATGTTTTCAAAAAGCTGTCTGGTGCAGAGGCGTCAGAAACCATCTATATGAGGGAAAGGGTTAAAATGACTTTCTTTTCATCAACCTGTATCCTAAATCATTTCAAACCCTCTAAAGGTCAGTTTTCCTAAAGCGTAAAATTTTACAACATGTAGACCTTTTTCAAAAGTATTATGGGTAGGGGGAAATCTCACAAATTTGGAACATGAGCAATTCTTTATTTTCACAGTAAGTTTTATACTCTATCCTAAATTGTAATTTTTATCTAAACAGGTTTCCCATAGTTTCCCCCTGAATGTTTTCACAGTTTTCTGCTTCATATTATATTTATGTGTGCATGTGTTTAACATTGCTTTTTCTAAATATATGTACACAATGAGCAAAACTACAGTTAATTTTAAAACATGATTGGAAGAATTTAAAGTTGTACATGATAAATGAACTAACTGAGATTTACGTTGGATCAAGCTCTATTAGCAAAGTTTTGATCAGTAACAAGCATTGACAACCATGATTAGACTACAAAGTACTTAAGGCCGGCCAGTCTTAACCATTTCCCTCATAGACGCTTTCTGACAGCAGAAGGATTTGTGAAAACAGTGACAAAAAAAGAAATTGCTCAAAAGGAGCAATTTCTCCTTTTTGCCACAATGTGTTCCACTTTATGTCATAGGTTATCCATTCAATTAAAGAGATTTTCTATTGTTTGACAAAATATGTTCAAAGTCGTCTTGTGCAGAATTGTCGTATAAGGGAAAGGGTTAAACTTGAAAAAGGTAAACAATCCCTTTCCCTCATACAGACGCATTGTGATGCATCTGTAGCAGACAGGTTTTTTTAAAACATTGTTGCAAAAGGAGAACATTTCTCATTATAAAGAATTTCTTCCTTTGCACATGTTGGAAACTCATTTCAATAATTATACAATTTATTTTTTTATAGATATTTTACATATTTATGCTTAAAAGTTTCAAAGTCCCCTGCTGCAGATTTTCATTGTATGGGAAAGGGTTAAACAGGAGTAGTCTGACTGCAGAGAAGTAACAGGATAAACCTCTTGTGTCACCCTGCTAAGATTGGCAACACAAAGATTTTTAAAGTGTGACAAGTTGATGAAAACTTCATTATAGATAGAAAACCAACTAAATTCAAAACAATGTTCACATAAATAAAGAAAAAAACACAGAAAAAAATCACCACAACTGTATTATAATGAAGGTAAATATGTTGTTTTTATCTCACTCTTTTCCGCCCTCCTTTAACCCTTTCTAACAGACTTTTGCAAAAGAAGAATAGCGAGCATTTTCTCCTTTTGCCGTAAGATTTTAACTCTCTTTCTGAAGGTAATATTCATTCAGAGATTTTCAATATTTTTCCCTAAAGGATTTCAGTCGTCTGCTGCAGATTTGATGTATGTGAGAAATCACATCACAATGATCATAACAATTGATCTAGATATACCCAAAACTCTTCAGAATTACTGACAAGGGCTTTACGAATCTTGAGTCGTTTCAGGATTCAGATGACTTATCTCTTTCCCACCTTTTGCATTTTGACGCAAAAGCAGTTCAGACGACTTTTAAAAACACTGTGGCGAAAAGTGAAATTGCTCATGATGAGCAATTTCTCCTTTGGCCACAATGTTTTCAATTCAATTTAACAATTAAGCTATCTTTTATAGAGATTTTTCAGGCTTTTGTCACTATGTTTTTAAAGTCGTCTGTTGCAGGTTTGCTGTATGTGGGAAAGGGTTTAAGAATTATAGATGCCTTTACAGTAGAGGAATTTTGACAAACATTATGGAAATAAGTGAAAGCTTGTAAAAACAACTTCTTTATCCCAAAATGTTTTCGATTCTGTATTCGATGTAAACTAACAATTTACGAGACTTTCAATTTTTCTTTCATTACATAATTGTGTAACCTGTTAAATCTATTTCATGAGCAATTGTTAGAATTGTAAAGGAAAATAAAAAGCCTTATTGGGGACAAAAGCTTAATGCGATGATCTACTGCTACTAGTATGTCCATTTATTTCAACCCACCATCTCAGATCCCTAAAAAACATTAAGCACTTTTTTCCGTTTTTCTACTCCTCCTCGAGTTCTTCTCTCTTGCTTTTCACCAGTTTAGATACCTGTATAGATCAAGGGGGAGGCGGCGGGGGCGGAACTAAATGACGTGGAGGAGGAAGAGGAGGCGGATTTTCATTAGGGAGGGGCGGTTGTTCAGAGGGACCACAAGACCACATCATGCTTTCCAGATCAAAGCCAGACTGTTGACGATCCACCTGTGGGCGACTGGAGGCCGTCTGACTGGGTACATTAGGACCATGCCTGTGGTGTTTTTGTTGCTGGAGGGCAAAAACGTTTCTTTTTGTTAGATCTATCATTTGTTGCAGACTCTCCTGGAGCTGATTAACAACTTTCGGCTGATCGAGTTTGTCTGGACCATTACTAGTCCTGTCATCCCCTTCTCCATCCGACATTTCCATGCTTATAACGGAATGGGAAGAGGAGGAGCGTCTCAAACGTTGTGTTTCTACTTTTGCTTGTTTTGAATGAGAACTTGTCTCAACATTTTGATCCACGGTTGGTGTTCTCCTACGTTTTCTAGACGCCTCTTTATTTGCCCCAGATTGCGACATTAAATCCGACATAGACCATGGCTGCTGCCTTTCCCCAAACTCCTGAGAGTTAATATTTTTGTTTAAACTTGTATCCGATACACTTAGTTTATGTTTGTCATGTTTATGTTTCGAATCACTTCCATGTAGATTAGAAAGCTTAATACTCATTTTGAGAGAATGCCCATTGGTCCCATGCTTATCCTTGTCCCTGTCACGTCTCTCCTTGTCTCTATGCTTGTCCTTGGAGTGTTTGCCAGACTTGTGTTTATGTTTGTGGTGTCGCCCATGTGGGGAACCGTGGTGACTGGAACTAGAACTTTGCTCACCATCTGTTTTTAAACCTTTGGTAATAATTTTCAATTTGAGGGGCGACGCACCACTTCCAGGTTCTGATTTTATTTGAGAGATTACAGGGGTGCTTCTACCGCTTCCACCCGATTCCTGTTTGATAGACATTTTAAGAGAACTTGGACTATCATTGCCTTTATTTGGATCATAATCAAGCTCTCTGATCTTGAAGTTTGGTGCCATTGTATGCTCGGGAAGCAGTTCAATTTCAGCATCTGGATCCTGAAGAGCATTACCAGTAGATATTTTATCCCTTGAACGTTCTTGCTTAACTCTGTCTTTTAATCCTGCTTCATTTGAGTCCAATTTTAACCGGATTCTTGGTGAACCAGTAGTTTCTTGTTTGATTTTAGTTCTGGGAGAATTGGGATCTGGTTTTATTTTCATTCTCGGAGAATCCGTCCGATCATGATTTGATAAGGATAAATTACCCTCACTTAATTCAGTTCTAGTTTCTGTTGGGGTAGCACCATGTTCCCTTTTCTTATTGTCCATTATCTTTTTAAAATTTGGGTCGCTATTCACATTCACACTAAATGGATCCCCACCATCTTTTTCAGGAGTAATTTGAACTTTGGTGATTTCTAATTTTGGCTGTTTTAAGTCCGAACTTTTAATTGGACTTTTAACTTTTATATTATGATGAGGTTTGATGGGACTTTTTATGTTTACTTCATAAGGTCTTTCATTGCCTTTCGAGCTACCGTTTGTTCTCTCCAGTTGGTGTGTTGAGCTGATATTTAATTTTGGTGGACGATTTCTTTCAGGTTTAACATTCAATTCACTTTCACGAAAGGACTTATTTAAACTTTCACTTTCAGCAGCTGGTTTCAACTTGTGAGCTTTGTCTCTTTCAAACCGTTCTTGCTCTTTGCGTTTTAAATAGTCTTTATAATTCAAAGTTGTTTCAGACTTGGATCTATTTATTTCTGAGGTTACATTTGGTTGAGAATCTGATTTGTTAGGTACCAAAACTGAATCTGTATTATTCACAAGTTTATCTACGTGTTTATCACCACTAGCATTTTCACTAACACTTGGTTTTGGATTACCAACATGGTTAACACTTGTTCGAGATCTATTTTCTGTAATGGATTCTGTTGGCAGCTTAACATGAGGTACAGTTTTCCTATCAGATGATGAAGACTTGTGTTCACTGCCGTCCTTCATGTCTTTACGTTTTACACTTTCTCGGTTGTGAGAATGGATTTGTTCTTTTCTTTCCGGATGATGAGCCTCTTTACGATCAGGAAACCCATGTCTCATCTGCCTGGGATCATTCGGATCAGACCTATCTCTCTGCTCATTATGATGGAAACTATCGCGCTTACTTCCTCCTTCAGCATTGTGTGACTCTTTTCTTTCATGAAGTTCTTTGCGCTGTTCCAACGTCAATTCTTTTCTGTGTTCATGGCGTGAAAATGAGTGCGAACTTGATGGACTAGGTTCCATATCTTCTTTAGTAATGCCTTCTACTCTTTCGCCCTAGAAATTGGTAACAAGAGATGTGCAAAACCATAATGAAGACAGGTGTTCAAGGTTATATGTGAATAATTATGATACTGTCAGTTGTATAAGAATTTAAGACCTGTTAAACAAATGTAACAGGATATTATTTTTAAAACTCTTTTCTTTTCTTATTTTTATTGAATAATTGACACTGGAATTATATCAAAGGCTAAACAAATCTAATCACTATTCAAAAAGATGTTATGAATATTTAGTTCAATCTTTTCACAAATAAAACCAATCTGAAACATACAACTTTGAAAACATCTTGGCAAATATTTAAAACATATCTTTAAATGAAAGTATAATACTATTACTATAATCATTCAATAGTGACAAAAATATTTTGGCAAATATTGAAATTTCTCCTTAAACCACAATATTTGCAAAACTTGTCTGCATGTTGGAAAGAGTTGATAACAGTTTCTACAAAAGATAGCTTAATTGTTAAATAAAGTTGAAATCACTGTGGCCACAGGCCAAAATGTTATCCAAAGTCAACTGCTGCTTTTGCGTCTGCAGGTGGGAAAGAGTTAAGCAATGGTTTTACCCTTTCCCATATGCATACAGACTAGGCAGAACTAGAACTATCACTGATGATGATAAAAAATACCCCCAAATCAGCACCTTGACCTACACAATAACTTAATAAGTAAAAGGGCCATAATTCCATGAACTCCACCCAGTGGTTTGTAAGAAATAGGCCGGACAAAATATGGCTTCCGACCTTTGTTTTTGGGGGGTATAATAAAACTTGATAAAACATTGTAGCTAAAGTAAAAATAAGCAGTAATGAATATATTCTCTTTTTACCACCATGGTCTCAAAAATTTACTTTAAATAATAAATGATCTATATAGATCTTTGCGCAATGTTTTCAAGGTTGTCTTTTATAGGAGACTTTGAAAAAATATAAATCAATGGAAGAATCATGATTTAATCAAGAAATTTTGTGGATGTGCAGAGGTAGAGCGTCGTTGGCCTTTTCTACCAAACATCTCGAGTTGTATCCTATAAGCTTACCTTCCATCCCATAATCTTTTTCCTGAGTTTGTGAGGGTACTTTTGTAGTATATCCAGAAATTCTGTGTACCTATCTGTAAATATAATAAATAAACTATCAGTTAAACCTATCCAACTACCTCTTCCCATAGAACAGAACATACAGATAAAACATTTATTTTTGACTTAAACAAGAAGTTTCTCGTCCATACATGATTACACATAATTTTCAGGTCATAATAATAAACACATCTATATTTCATTTAAATTATACACAAATATATATAAACATGTACATAAATACACATATACACATATATATATAAACCAATAAAATACTGATACTAATATTAATGTAGCTCCGACATTGTAAACATCTATTAATATATACAAAATTTATAAGTAGACAACCTACCTTCAGCTGACGACATTGAAAACAATGACACAAAATTATGGAAACTGTGATTAATAAATACAGTTAAAAACAATGTGGCAAAAGATATCATTTTCCCCTTTTGTCTCATTTCTAAGCCCTCTGCTAAAAATGCATCTGTTAGCGGTAAAGGCTGTAATTCATTCTCATTTGCCTTCAAAGCAGGCATCTTTGGACTAAGTATCAGAAAATGAAAGAGAAATTAATCCAAAGCCCATCTGCTTCTGTTTTACCTTGTCTTCAAAATGTTTTCAGTTTTTGAAAAAAATATAATTGAAAGTGTCCCATTCAGTAATTGGTAGGGTGATATCTCTATAGAAAAATCTTTTTGTGTTATTAATGTGAATATATATATATAAACCAGGGACACACAAAAATACATCATTTCGTAATGTGCACTAAGAAAAAAGGTACATATTGAACAATTAATCCTTTCCTTTGAAAATCATATTTTCAAAAATCTTCTTCCGCAGAGTTATCAAGTTATCCATTCGATATCAGGCGAAAAGACTTGGAGCTATCAAAACAAGAAAAGATATTATAAGTAAGTTACCTTCTAACATTTCTTGGGTCACAGACCGGTCTATATACTGAAACCATTCTTTGCCTTCATTGGATCTGGGTATCTGTCATAAATAACCACATGTACAATTGTACATATATTCATTTCAGCAGTGCTCTAGGTAAACCAATCTAAGCGTAATTATGGCACATGACCATTGCTTCTATAATTATTTGGCAAACAGAACAGACCCTGATCAGACTGCAGATGTGCCTACTGATGTAGATCTTAACTGGTCACAAACGGCCTTGAAGTTGGTTTTCTTCGAGTGTTGCTCTTTTACACATCATAACCCAGTCAATAAGTATTTTTCAAAATCAACAATATTCAATACAAAAGTGTAAGAAGGAAAACATGTGGGCCCAACCAAATTGTTCAGTAAGTGAAAATGTGACAGACAAGACAACAGAAGTGATCCCAATGTGTCTGCCCGCTAAGACAGACATCACAAAAAAAGCAACAGATAATTATTTAACAATGTTTTTTAATTTTGGTAAGCTGCAGAAGCATCAAATGCCATTAATATTCATTTAAGGTCCAATTGAGACCAGACATTTGTTTTATTGTTTTACGCCATTTAAAACAATTTTTCACTTAAGTCAAGGCAACAATACACTTATTTATGATCCTCAAGTGACTCAGCAGTACTGGTATGGAAAATGTGCTTTGCCTAATGGCATTTCATCAAGACTGCAGCAAGCGGAGAAGCAAGAAATGGATCACATTGCACTGAGAGTGCACAGGTTTGTCTAAATCGACAGTTCCTTGAATTGTTGTTTAATATTTCTGTCGTGTGTTTGCTCTCATACAAATCTGCCAGGTAAAACAACCCACCTTCCAATTGGACCATTTACAGGCGAGGTATATACATACACATGCAACCACTGTTGGTCGATACTGAAGGCAAAATGTGGTCATGTGCAGACTGAAATAAAATCAACAACTCTTGACAGAAAACAGTCCCACATTATGTTCATGCTCCTTTTGAACTGATTTTATCTAGAAAAAATATTTGTAATATTCCCCCCCCCCGGATATATTTTGAGAATTGTCTTTTGAAAACATGGTGGGAAAAAAACTATTTTAATTTACTTCAAATACTGATTAGATAATTTCATGGAAAAGAACATGCAGGTCTTTTTTCAGCAATTTCTCCTTTTTCTAAAATGCTTTCAATGTCATCTGTTGCAGAGGTATCAAATGTTGTCTTTGTTTAGAATGTAAAAATGTAAATAACCGCACAAAAAGACATATCCTTTGGAAACTGTAGTAGGAAAATATACATCAAGTTTTTATCTCAATTCATGGTTTTCTTCATTCGCACAATTTACTCTCTGTCACAATGTAAGTAATTCAATTCAAGAATGCCAACCCCTATGAAAGCTTTGTAAAACCAAAGCAACAACTTAATGACTTTCATTGTTTAATTGCATATTATACAGATATTGACTGAACTGGTTAAGACATTTTTAAATGGGAGTCTCTTGAGTGCCTCAAATTCGATCCTACAATTGTACATATTGTTATAAATAATGAAACTATGACAAAAAACATACCTGTTTGTAGCCAGGAAATAACTGGTCTGGGATAAATCTTTGCTGGCTGAAAAAACCCGAAAAGATTTCTAAATGAAAACACAAATAAAATAAAACAAGATCAGAGAATATTTTACATTTGAGATCTGTGAAAACCAACCAAAGTGTATTTTGTGACATGTGTAGATTCAGTTCACCCTGCATTTCACCCACTACACCATGGAGATGGTCAAATTCAGACAGCTTTTTGAAAACAGTGACAAAAAGGAGAAATTGCACAAAACATGCAATTTCTCCTTTTGACACAATGTTTTCCACTTTTAGTGCTAGGTTATCCATTCAATTAAAGAGATTTTCCATTTTTTGACAAAATACGTTCAAAGTCGTCTGCTGCTGAATTGTCGTATGAGGGAAAGGGTTAAAGCTTTTAATCATCCAGGATTGATAACAAACCTTCATAAACAGTCATGGTATTATTGTCAAAGTTAAATTAAAATCAAAATACAAAAGCCGTTCTGTACCATTATAGGTAATAAATTTTGATTTGTGCCCATATGGCGGACCAAGTCAAACTGATGCTAATTCTTTAACCATTTCCCACATACAGACACTTTCTTACACCTCTGCAGCGGACAACTTTCGAAAGCATTGTGACAAAAGGAGAAATAGCTAATAATGAGCAATTTCTCCCATTGCCATGTTTTTAACTCTATTCAATAATAATATTTTCACTATCAGAGACATTTCACACTTTTAACAAGATGTTTTTAAAGTCGTCTGCTGCAGATTTGTTGTATACGGTATAGGGTTAACAAACATAACATCCATTGTTACTAGCACTAAAATTCCCTTATATTAGGCTTTTTCCCCCATACACCAAATCTGCAGCAGATGACTTTGAAGACAATAAGTAAGAAGAGGCCCAAGAGTGCCAGTATCACTTCATTGCATTAGGCAAAAATTAAATCGCTATACTTGTATAGCAATTATATACAAGAGGCCCAAGAGTGCCAGTATCACTGCATTAGGCAAAAATTAAATCGCTATACTTGTATAGCAATATAATGCAAAACAGCCATTGCCCCTTATTGCCATGTGTTTGACGAATAAACATAGTTTGAAGGAATCTGAAGGAGGTCACCAAAGGATAATTTCTACCAAATTATTTTTAAATTGTCCACAAGATCTTTAAAGATTCCACTATAGCCATATAATGCAAAGCAGCCCTGCCCCCTGCAGGTGGCCCTGTTTTTTGCCAATCAACATGGCTTAACCCTTTCCCTCATACAGCAATTCTGCAGCAGACGACTTTGAACATATTTTACAAAACATGGAAAATCTCTATAATTGAATGAATAACCTATGACTAAAAG
>JAUELF010231253.1:0-13521 GCA_031471495.1 Clinocardium nuttallii
ATGTACATAAGAGTTTGCTCATTCTATGTGGTAGCATGTACATAAGAGTTCGCTCATTCTATGTGGTAGCATGTACATAAGAGTTCGTTCATTCTATGTGGTAGCATGTACATAAGAGTTTGCTCATTCTATGTGGTAGCATGTACATAAGAGTTCGCTCATTCTATGTGGTAGCATGTACACCAGAGTTCGCTCAGTTTCTCCCAAGGAAGCATACGCCACTGTTCTGATGTTAAATGACCCACATTTTACAAGACGTTCATCAGGCCAGTAATTACCGGCGTTATCACCTTACTTAGACATTGTAATGGCAGTATCTATATAGTACAATAAAACATAGACCTATATAAACCGCGTCACGGGAAAGAGATAAACGCTTCCTTCCGTATTATCGAGCCCTATGTTGTTGGAACGTTTGAGTGCCACACCATTGTGTTAAACGTTGAATAAGGATTAAAGTACACGAATTATGCACCTTCTACAACTAGACTTGATATAGGAAGAAGTCATGACTAAAGAAGATCAGCACGTGTCTCTCATCATATCATCAGTCGTCATCTGCTGATGCGTGAATATTCGTCTGTTTGGAAGGGTAAATAGTGACAAAGTACGTACACCTATATATGATAACCGGTGTCGTGGCCCAGTGATAATACTACCCATCTCTTGACCCACTGCCAAACTAAATTGTATAAAGACACGCGACTCCATAGATAAGTATCATAGGTAAAAACCTATTGATTTGCGATATATTTATGTACGCCCTACAACTGACTGTACAGTTAACTGTAAGTTATTCATATTTTAATATCGTGGAGAATGACATTCAAGGGAGATACATTATATTTTACTTGCTGAAGATATATCCAATTGGCTGTTACTTCAATATCGTTTGCATAGAATAGAGAGTATGTATGGCATGTATATACGTGATCGTCTCATCGCAGTAAAAGTTCAGATCTTACACTTGTTCTTTTGCTTACAGTTGTAATAACAGTTTACCCTTTCAATTTCTATTTCGATAACTATTTGATAATGTTGTTTCAAAAGCAACCACCAGTGCTTAACGATTTTGCATGATCCCAATTCAAACAAGTTGCCAAATGTTAAAAGCGTTGGATAGTATATGAGATGAACGTGCCAGGGTAGTCAAACAGTTTATGGTAACCGCAACAGGTGGTATTCTTACTCGCATGGAACATATGTAATAAAACTTTATCTCTATGTATATTTTAACGTTATAATCGCTAGCTCGTATTAGCCTCATTGATAAAATGTCGCTATCACCAAATATTACTGAACGGATTAAACCTTTTGCTGGACGACATTAAATTATTTCGCTCTGTATCAAAACCAAATAATGTACGTATGTTTTGAAATGTAATACTAACAAATCCGAAACAATTGAATTTGAACCATTCTTTAAAATAGACCATATCTGACGGATTTTACTGTGGACGGCATATGACAATACCGAGATAAAAGGATACACTTCCCAAAACTATTTCCCCCAAAACAAGCTAGTGTAAGTAATAATTATGTGAAAAGTGTATATTTTGATCCGACTGTACAAATACAGAGGCTGATCTGCTCATAAAAACCAAACTGTACCTTTTCCCATGGACGGACCCAAATAAGTTGATTCCTATCAAATACTATGACTAAGTGTTTTCTGGTTTTGTGTGAACTTGATGATATCCAATTCGTAAAATGTTAAAAACTATTTTTCTCTTTTCAGTGGAAATGATGACGACGCCAAAGGTGTGTTAAGCTCGAGCCTCACGTGCCAAGAAGGATTGATCAGGTGGTACAATCCTAAAGATGCACTGATGTTGGAAATCAAACCCGACAGACTCTCTCATTTCAAAACCTGTTTCGTCATTGAGAGTGGTCAAACAAAACTGAAAATATCTCGTGAAGTGGACCTCGCTATCAACCCTAAATCCCTCAGAGCTCGATCTGATTACGAACTTAACGATCACAATTTGAAGACTTTGATGACCAGCGAGGGTACAAGCCCGGAGTACTGCATTACGTCAGAGGAACCGATAATTTTGTACCTCGAACCGGAAGTGACGGGAGCTCTTGGTCACCAAAAGATTGTGTTCCGGTATGATTCTTCAGCAGCAGCAGGACTGGAGGGTTCTTCCATTGAAGGTATGCATATCTAAGATTAACTCACATTGTTCGAACTAACAAACGCTATGAAAAAAACGTTTGACGTCCGCAGACCATGCAATTAGACTAGTAGGTCGGATATTTCACGGTCAATATATTACTTAGGTTTCTTAAATGTTATGCCGTACCATGTAAAGGTTGCTTGGCCCTGGCCGACTTTTTTTAACGAACCTTTGAAGGTCTTCTTGATAAGAACGACACAATTAAACAAGCGATGGATTTGTATTTCTAAACCATCGGGTGTCAGAGGTTCATTTCTAGAGAACCCCGCACAGTCCCCGCGCAGTCTCCTTACAATATAGACACACGTTATAACTGTTTATGTTACTTATTTCAGAAGTTACATAAACACATGGCTCTAATTAGAGTGAGATGCAAACGACATCCATGCTTGCTTGTCACAGCCTTCATGGTTCCCATGGCCAATTCCTTTTGACGCGGCGTCCATATTGAATAACGAGGTGTGATGGTTTCTATTCCTTTGACGAGACGACCTTTAGTTGAGATATCAGCACATTTATTGGTTTTCTAATCTCTTTGCTTTTTACAAACGGGACTCCTACCTATTTCGCTGAAAAGATCTGTATCTCCGACAAAAAGATACCAATTAAAATCTCCCCGATCTCCAATTGAAATCTTATCATGCGCAAAGGAGAAATGAACAACCTTGATACTCAAGACGCTTTTTATTGTGCAATGAAAGCGTCTTAATGACATATCATGATCAGAGAACGTAGCGGGGAGAGGACACAGTAGAAATAGCCCTACATGACCATTCAACGGTTTCCCTTTTCTTTGGTGTTTTACTTGATGATGCTTTTATAGGGCAAACAATGGGAATTGGTGTAACGACTCAATTGAGTGAAAGTGATACTGTTTTATGATGTTTGCTTTAATCACCGCGACTTCTGTCGTAAAGGTCCGAGTCACATAGAACGAGCCAAGTCATCACTTTATAAAATGGTACAATGTACAAATGAATTGTAAATAATTATCTTAATCATAAACAGGAAATTGTTTCCTGCAAACATAAGCGATTGCATTGTGTAATATATGAGCATATTTGTCGATATCTTTAATCACAGGTGTCTTTAATAATGGTTATAAATCTGATACGTGAGCTTCGTCAAAGCACACACAATGACAAAAAGAAGGGTCGTAGAAAGTGAAAATGAAAGAAACAGTTAAAGCCTTTGGAATTTAAGACGCGATCGTAAAACATGTACGCTACATGGCACCTGGGCAACGTCGTTCTACCTTTCAAACTCTGTCTATGGGCATAGGTAATACTTTCTGTATCACACTCCAACATACATCACATCTGCTTCAGACGAGTTTGAAAACATCTAAGCAGAAATATAGCAAATCTCTGAAAATTAAAGTTTTGTTTATTGAATAGTGTTTAAACAGACTATGGCAATAGGATAATCTGTTCGTCACGAGTAATTGCTTTGGTTTGCCGCACTGTTTTTAAAACGTTATTGCAGAGGGATAATAATGGGTTTACACGAGGGAAAGAGTTAGATTGCATAGCCTGGATACACAGATGGGTAAAATATTTACAGACGTAGTTACGTCTAGTTACAATTTGGTGTGAAAGTTATAAAACGAATTGATTGTTTGTGCATATAGGGACTAGCAACGACCGAAATAAGAAGAGGGAATACAGACGTATTCCGAACAACGTACCTCTCTTTACTGAATAAACAAAAAAGTAATCGTCTCACGTGAACAATACTTTTGAGTGCCCACAACATAGAGTCTAAGAGTTGTTTAAATAATTTAGTCTATGAAAAACTCCCTAAATCTATATCTTGACTCATTATGTACACATAGCGACCCATTCTCACATTTTCCCGTGTACATCATTTCAACCCTTTCCCTCACACAATAAATCAGAAGCAGACGGATTTGAACATATTTTGTCAAAAAATGGAAAACCTCTATAATTAAATGGATAACCAATGACTAAAAGTGGAAAACATTGTAGCAAAATGAGAAACTGCTCATCATGAGTAAATTCTTCTTTTGTCGCCATGTTTTCAAAGGCCGTCTGCTTCAGAGGCGTCCGAAAGCGTATATATGAGGGAAAGAGTTCAACATTACTTAAGTACCGTAAAGAGTATTAAAATCACCCGTTTCTATAGTAACACTTACATAAAAAAATGTTTTTACATCAAATGGTGTTCCAAGTGAGCAACGTTGCGAAAATAGAGTCCCTATCTCATGCATGAGTTATTTGTTTGCAATACTTCGTACATATTTCATAAATCAAACCATACTTTATACTTCCTAATTTAAAAAACCTTTGAATCCAAAACAAACGTGCACTATTGGAACTAGTCTTCACTGATCAATCGATTGCTGAACAGATGTGTGCTTTGAGCATTGGATTGTACAAGCAGTTTTATCCAGACTGATACAAGTAAATAAAAACATATCGTTGTAAACACTCGCAAACAGTTAAGTTTGATTTCCACGTATGGCAAGATTCGTTGTTTAAATGAAAAAGAAAAAAGAAAATATAACACGCTTTGACATTTCTAAAATTTCAGACTAGCATATCTTTCGTGTCTTTTAACTATTCAAATTGTGAAACCGGATCTTTTATTACAGATATTTTTGTTTAACTGTTGTGCACATAGTTTCACATAGTTACGTATAGATTTCAGTTCGTGATAAACAGGAGACAATATATAGCATCATACAATTAATCTGTCATGAAAAGATTGAAGGAAAGAATGTAATCCGGGCCATATCCATAACCATCAAACGTTTCCTTTAAACTGCATGCTATATTATAGTTAGTTCCAATTGCAAGATCTTAGTAAAAATCATCCAGCAGACAGAACGGCCCACTTGTTTCGTCTTGAATTATGTTCACGTTAAACGTCGAGACCAGACTCGAGTAAAGGGTCGGTAAACATTGTCGATAAATAATTTTAAATGAGTAAATGGGTCTTTCATATTTAATATAATTTATTCACAAAATTACTTTCAGCGATTTGAGTTAAATTGTGTATTATTTTAAAATAAGGCTGACGGTATGGTTTCGCTCCAATACTCCGGAACATTAACTCTTTCTTACTTACAAGACGTCTGCAGTCAACGAATTGGAATACATACAGACACAACTATGGAATGCATTTATTTAATGAAAGAACACTTATTGCATATATCTTAAAACACTATGACAAAGGTTGAATTTGCTCATTGGTTTGACAATGCGTAAACCATAACTTCGGATGTTTTGAAATTAATGCTAAATATACAGTAAGGTTATTTCCTGGCAATATGCTTCCATGTCGTGTTGACGACGGTCAACTACTAAGAGACTTACACCCCTCGTTCAGATTGATTTGAAAATCCGGATCGTTCTGGGTGTTCACCGTTATGTCTGTCTACCCTGGCGTGGCTGAGTCGGTATTGGCCAGTGGATCACTGACCCTTACTGACTGTGATCGATGAGTTGAGTTAACCACCTATTTAATAAATGAATTACCGCCATTAGCCATTCGTGAACAACCATTAACATAGCTATCAAACATTTATATATTCTATTTCCTGTGTCCAGTTCCGTCCGACCTTGTCCAGTCGCGGGATGGACACCAGATAAATTGGTCTTGTATACTTGGATGATCATGCTAATTGCGAATGAAGATGATAACTACAGGCTGCTCTATTAATGGGATGCTCATTCCGGTTGACCGAGGTTGAACTCATCGTAGCCTTAAATGACATGGGCACTCGCAACGTTCAACCCTTCCTACTATAGCTAAGAGCTGGAATGGTGGAGTGGTGTAACCGTGTAGATACAGTTCTGATTGCTCATGAATGCTTCTGCACCGTTTTCAATTAGCAAATGCCTTGACTATCATCTTCTTTTTAACTTGAATATCAAACAATACAATCCGTTTCTGTTTAAACTTAATAATCTTAGAAACCTCTATGGAGAAAAGGACTTCATTAGGAAAAAAAGTATTACCCTCGTGTACGGACACCATGCCTTGAGGGTTTTTTAATTTGTGAAATATTTGTACTGATACCTTGTGGACTAATTATATGGATCAGACATATGGGGCTTCCCCTTGTTTGATACGATCGATATAGGTAATGAATAATTCATGATAACGTTCTTATAATAATTACACCGACAATAAACCTACTTCATATTAACATACAGAACTATCTAATTGCACGGAAAATGTCTTCGGTTGCTATAATAAACTAGTATTAATTACAAGTATAGAGACCATTAAGTTCTACATATTAATTTTTTACAGACTAAATATCCATCGAAGCTGCAAAAGAGCTCTATCACCATCCGGACTCCAATTACACATTATGTGTAAGAGGACTCGCACTTAAATATACTTAGTCTGTCTGTCATATATTAAAAAAGCATGTCTTTAATATGTTCTCATAGTTTCAATTTCCATTTACATACAACCTTTAACTACAGGGTAGGAATATAAACCCCAGATTTAAAACCTTTAGTTTGTCTTGCCTCTGTACAACCAGACGAAATTCCATGTGACGCGTTTCAATGAAAGTGTACAAACTATTAAAATAGCTAAATATGATGTCACGGATATGTATCGCCCTGTATCAAGCGATCGCCTCGCGTTTGGCCATCTCCGACCTTCTCAGTGTGGTCACTAAGCTTACAAAAGGAAACTGGACAGAGTTCATTCTCGGCCCACCCTATTGTTGTCCGGCCCGAGGCCCAGTGGGTGGGTCAATAGATGTAATTAGGTATTTTAGCCGAGGTAAATAATTGGAATCTGTTCTATTCAGAGTTCAAATACCTGTAATCATAACACACGTGACCAGGGCCTCGGGGACTACTTTTCGTCTCGCCAGTTTTCAGATTCAGACTCGTTGAAAGCTTTGATAATAAATATCTGGTATCCCTTTAAAAATTAGAAATAAAACGACTTTCTAGTAAAATCTTAGCATGTACATTCAGATATAATTATGTAGATTTGTTTATGAGAACGTGATTTAAATTATGATTGCTCAGTTGTATAGGTCTGTACTAGACATAGCAAACGGGAAAACGAATACATAACAAACTCATTTTGCGCACGCCCTTCTAAATAAGCTGAAGTGTACACAATCGCACGAATGATCGTCAGCACATGCTAAAACTGTTTTATCTAATACCAACCACGCATTTTATTGCAACAGAAAGCTTAAATTGCTCATTGCACTGCCTATCTTCATAATGCAGCAAAAACTATCTTGTTAATAAAAATGATACAAAGACGCGTAGGTAGAGCCGTGTTGTTGTTTTTGTAGACGGAATTACTCCATGATGTGATGATTCAGTGATTTGAGATGCATGAGTCATTTACAAAAATCTCATTACCTTGTCTTTTCTAGACAAAATAATAAATGCAGCGATATACATACGATATATCAAAATATTTTACAGAGCAATTTTGAATATATTCAAGTATATTATAATGCAACGGTCAAACAAACTGAAATCAGCCCTGAATTACTACCGACTTTTCCTGTGATACTTGCAACAACATAAACGAGCAGAGAGAACATATGCATTTTATTTAAGAAAAGGTTCAGTGTTGTACCCAAACTGGGACAATGCAGTAATTCTGCATTAAAAACATCTTTGAGTCAAAGTCCAACTCTGTTCTCCTTCGGGTTTGAAAGCATAGTTACTAATTTATACATTACATAAACACGTCACAATGCTCTATCCATGATTCGACATTCGCTTGTGGTTTTCTCACGATAGGTTATTATCGAAATCACAACACCTGAGCTCCGTACCAAATCGTTTGAAATCATTTCAATCCGACTTTACTTCACATTTCGCGCTCCAATACCGTTTTCCAATTCCGATACAAGTCTCCGAGTGACACAGGAAATGAAATGTACATCGTCTCTTGTATAACTCATTTACCATCGTGTTTATTGACATTTCTTCTCTTTCACAATCTGTCAATAAAATGTTTATATCTCGCTACCAAAAATTTAATTATTTTCAGCTTTCTGGCCCCTTTCTCGGACCCTGGTGTTCCTGTCTTTTTATCATTACCGGTCACTCTAGAAGTTGGTCTGATGCTCTCAACAGGATCTGTTTTCTCTTTTCAGACTGCCGTCCTTGCAGTGAAGATGAAATATTGAAAGCGTTTTGTTCAAGCGACTATGGTAGGTTACATTTTATATTCAACGAATGTGTCCACTGTACCCGGGAAACTTATTGCATACCTTTTGATGAATGTTATTATCAGGCCGCTTAACTTTAAGTTGTTTAACCATATGTATACATGTACATCAGACTGCAACAACCTAGTGAAAACACCAATGCAAAACTATTCAAAATCTCGTCATGAGCAAATTCCCCATTTGTAACAATGTTTAACAAAGAATTGTCTGCTGTAAATGTGTCAAAGTGTGTCTGTATGAGGGAAAGAGTAACGGTTTAATAGACTACACTGATTGGTGTTTTTTCTAAATCTAATGGCGTTTTCATCTTCTCGGGGCGTGGAGGTCACATTTCTCGAAATGTAACCTGGCAAAGTGAATAAATTAAATTTGCTTAAACGATTGGTTAACTTTTGATTTTTTAAACTTGTTTATGAACGTATTTACCGTAGTTTATTACTTTCTCACATATAGACGATTTCTGACGCCTCTGCAGCAAACGACTTTTGAAAACTATGTGACAAAAAAAGAAATTGCTCAAAACGAGCAATTTCTCCTTTTGACACAATGTTTTCAACTCTATTCAATAAGTATGTCTTCATTTAGGGAGGTTTTCTATAGTAGTGTTGGTATGTTTACACAGTCGTCGGCTGCAGTTTGTTGTATGTAGGAAAGGGTTAAATTCAAAGCCTGAGTGCAGAGCGTCCGGGCATTCATTTTCTATTCACGATAATACTACAGAGTACACCCTCAAAAGGTCCCTTTTAATAGAGCTTCTTTCATTAAATAATCTATGTGATTTATATATACATATACATGAATACGCGATTAAATTACAAAGACTTGAAAAATGTCATAAAGAATTAAAAATTGAAGTCACCTGCAGAAAGTTTTAGTACTAAATAAGATTATATATGATTAATATATTAATCTACACGAAACCGCGACAGCGTACGCCGGTAGTTATTAATCTTTGGATGTTAACACTTTTACGTTTAGGAATATAATTATATTGACTTATGTATAAACGATCCTTGGAAAAGGAGCCTTTAATTTATTTCGGAGACGTCTTTGTTTACTTCTCTGAAATCCTAGACAACCATTAACATGCATCATTGTTGAAAATGAGTTTACATAATTAGAAGATGTTAATGTCTAAATCTTTTGTAGGGATACACAACATTATAAAAAATGTCGGTAAAGGGTTTTCGTTGCTTAATGGTCTTATATTGCACCAAGGAAAACATTCATTATAAAGTCATTTAGCATTGTATAGTCAGAGATTATTTAAAAAAGGTAATCTGTTTAACACCCTTTAGTCTGAATATTAGTTTGTTAAATTTAGCAAGAGTGCTTTATTCAAGCTATCAGGATAACAAAACAGCAGGCAATTTGCATGAACATTATAACTAAACGGTGTTTATTTGTGTATTTAATCTAACCACAAGTGCACTTCTTCTGTGAATTTTAGTTAATTATTCAATATGAATAGAAAAGAAACAGTTATAAATAAATCCGTTGGTCTTTTATGATAATCTTTCCATCGCCACTGTGTTGTTAATATTCTTTCCAACGTAAATTTACTGTATTATAAACCTACTACTTACTTGTTACTTTTGCCATCATTTTCACTTTTATAATTCATATTGGCTGAATGCGCGAAATGATGCTTTGCCGAATAATATTGAATTAAATTCAATTGAACTAACCAAATGCTAATCAAATGATATATGTACACACATTTAATAGTTCCGAATTCTGATATTTTTCAGTGATTGTTGGCAGCATGGAAACAGTTCAAAACGACGAATATTTGGACAAGACCAAAATCAATGTGGCTGTGTCCCAGCTCATTCGTCAGAAAGGTTCCCATTTTGGCAGGACTCGCCGCGATTCACCCACATTGGAAGGATCCATTTCGGCCCCGAAGAAATGTGGGATCGTCCGTGGTGACGGACTATTTCTCATGACCGGGCGAGTACGACTGGGCGAGCTTCAATTCGGATGTTCGCCATACTACGACGAGTGGGAAACCATGATGAACCGAGCGGAACTGGAAGGCCGACTGGAATGTACTCGAGACTGAAGGACATGTCTACCGGAACATACGGGATCTACCTCAGCCTCGTTCTGATTTCTCACGTGACGTCACTAGGGAGGAGGGATACAATTGACGTCACGTGGGTTCAGAGTAGTGTGATGGCCTGTGCGAAACACTGAAGTCCGACAAAAAGGTAGGTTTATGCAACATACGACACATTTGCCGTAGACAACTTCGATAACATCTGAGCAAAATATGGAACATCTATATTAATAATTTTTTTTACTATTATAAAGAATTGAAAACATTGTGGCAACAGGGAGAAAATGCTCATTATGATTAATTTCTCCATTTGTCATCATGTTTACAAAAGTAGTTATTTTACAAACCACCATTTAGATAAGCAATACGGAATAACTGATACTTGGATCATTTTTCTCATAAGTCAACATTGTCTGAACAACAAAAAGAAATACAAGGACGCATGTTATTTACAAATATAAATTATCAACATTAAAAGAAGAATAAGGCTCTTTCTTCCGATGTGTAGTTTCTACGTTAATCATCTGTATATATGTGTACTAGAACAAACACTACAATAAAATAAGGACTATAAATGCGTATATTACAAGTACATGAGTATATTAATAAAATATTAATCTCATATCTCACGTTTCATATCAGAAACCACAGTTTTTAAATATGTCACTGTATACATTTCTCATGTCTTATTTCAGGAGGCCATCAAAGGGACAATCGTTTGAATAACAACAGCAAACGAGGATTGTAATGAGACCACAGTGGGATTGAACGTTCTACGCCGTGAAAGAACGTTCGCTGAATGATGCACAGAAACCATATGGATTATAGCTTAAGGTAAACAACGTTTTAAACTACGCCCACTTTGTTTTAATTGAAAAGGAAAACTTATTACAACAGCTTTTACGACATTTGCATCGAAAACATAGGATTTTGCACAAATGAGAACAACAATTGTTCTGTTTTCTGTAAGTCAGTCTTAATGTATCCATACTTTGAACTTAAGTCTGAATTTGTTAAAAAGGCAATAAAAAGTCAAGTCCCGGCTATACAAGCAAAGGGGTAATGTTATAAAACGCTTCGTTGTCTGATATAAACACCATTGGACACAAACAGACACGAACATGCTTGTGAAACTGTCTTTGATCTTTCTAAAGCGATATAATGAACTTAACGTGCCATGAAATTACCCAACAAGTCGCCATTTACTGGATTATTACACTTCGACATGAATTATTCTCAGGGAAAGGGGTTACTTGTTATATTCACATGATGTAGTCGCATATCAGACAATGTGTATAAACACAGTGTGTGAACTTACTTAGTCTAGGCTGTTTTTAAATTCTCGGCAATTGTGTATCTTTTGTTTGAAAGCTACTGACCAAACCAGTTTGTGGGAAACTTTGTCCTGACAAGGCGATGTTGGAAGCGTGATGTCGTATGTGTCCGTCTAGTCTCAGTTATGTGGTCGATAAACCGAATTATACATAAGTAGTCTTTTGTTTTCACGTTAAAAAGTGTTGTTGTTTTAGAATTTAAAATTTAATAAGTATTTATGTTTTGTAGTAGGCCTATATATTAATATTTACTATTTCAGATAACAGCCGTCAACAATTATATATTCACTGGATTCAGACAACCGATTCACACTATCTGGAGCTCAAGAAGAGAAATTGTTACACGCTATCTGGAACTCCAGGAGAAATTGTTACACGCTATCTGGATCTCCAGGAGAAATTGTTACACGCTACCCTACAGTCTTAAAGAGAAATTGTTACACGCTATCCTACAGTCTTAAAGAGTACCAGAATCGTGACAACAGCGTGACCACTTTCAGAATATTCATAATGACAATTCGGAGTGATATTAGGAACTTCTCAGAAGCTTCGTTATAAGCTTGTTTAGTGAATTCATTAAGTGACCACTCTTATGAACTTTGCTGACTATAAGTTGACCTAGCACCAACAGGTACAACTGTGGACAACAACGTTACCTCATAAATAAAACAACTTTATAAAAGTGTGAAGTTAATGACAAAATGCTTTAAATTGCACACATTAAACACGTTACAGAACTACAGTGAAACGTTATGGTTCAGATTGAAGAGAAATTAATACACATAATTGTCTTTCTTATCATGTTATCTTCATGTCAGTGTATTGAATAACTATTTAATTACACAGTGGGATGTTATTCGCCTACGTTGACGGTAGTTTAGTCACATTGCCGTTACCAAGTCAAACTTGTCACATACACAAATGAAATGCAGCCCTTTTATTCTTGAGGATAAACAGCTGCATGTCCAGTTCATCATCCGATTAGTTTTGCCATCTATGTAGTATCTGTCATAGGTACATGCACCATGGTGTTGTGTTCCTTTCATTGAAACTACAGCTTCCGTTTTGAATCCGGCAAGTATGCAGTCCCAGAGTCGGGGATGCCAAATAGTCTCATAGCCGTGGTTAAAAAGGTTAAATAGCAGTCCGTCTTGCTTGCAAAATAATATGTAGAAAGAGAAAGGCTTAAATGATGTAAATTTATCATTTATTCGTTGAGCGTTTGTCTCCGTTTAATTGCTCGGTTACATGCTCTTTTTCATTTTATTTATTAAAACATTTGATCGTCATACGTGTGTTTGTGTTGTCTTATATTGTGCGTAAATATGTATTACGTCACTTACATTACATAAGAACAACATCAGAATGGAGACTCAAACATTTTATAAATATTGACCTCTAACGGGTTTAACGGCGTTTTCTACAATTGTTCAGTTATATCACGGCGGCCAGCTCACCTACTAATGTGTTTTTCTGAATTTCTCACACCAGTACTCCACATAAAATTATTTCTAAGCAGCTGCCTACTTTTGCAGATAGACATATAGCCCATTGGTGAGAAAAACAAATGACACTTGCCACAGTGAAACATCGAAAAGAATATTGGCCGAGCTGGAATTCTAATTCACAACCCATGAATTGACAGCCCACGTCTCTACCGACTGAGCTACCGGGGCTCTATCCCTCGGAGACGGAATGTGTCGGCCCGGATCAGTCGATACATTACGCAGATGCCATAATGTTGGTTTTCTC
>JAUELF010231262.1:0-23261 GCA_031471495.1 Clinocardium nuttallii
CCTACGAGAGGCACTAATAAGGTGAAGTTTTAAAATGAAATGTTCTGCATACAAACCTTTAATTGTTTTCCTTAAGATATTTCTTGTTTCTTATGTGCACTTACGAAATAATAACTAAACAAAAACTGAAGATGCAAGAACCGGAGTGATACAATTGAAAATTGCAATAAATCAAATTATTAAAAAAAAAAAATCTTGCAAAAAATCTTGTTTTTTATTGCTCTTAATATTGATTATTGGTACTTTACAGATTTAAAGAGAAAGGCATATTGTGGTGTTTCCATGCTCAGTCTATCTGTGTAAGTTATCCTGTTTCATATGCAATCTAACTACATACTTACAATTCTTTGATTATTTGTACTCTACAGATTTAAATGAGTGTCAGAACGGCATGTCAAGGTGTCCCCACCCCCAATCGGGCTGTGCAAATTACCCAGGATCATATGACTGTCTGTGTTTGGCAAGATATAAGATGTACAACTTTAATGAAAAATGTTTAGGTAAGATATCAGATGAACAGCTTTAATGAAAAATGTTTCGGTAAGATATCAGATGTTTTGTTTCAATGACAAATGTTTAGATATATAATTGTGCGATGTTTACGTTTAATGACAAAGGTTAAGGTAACACGGGTCACACATGTTTACGAAGGACAAGATAATGTGTACAGCCTTATGTAAAAATGTTAAAGTAAGATTTAATACATTTAGCATTAATGACACATGTTAAGGTTAGACTAATAAAATACGCAATCTTATTTACAAAGGTTTAAGCAAGATTTAGTACATTCAGCTTTAACGACAGATGTTTATGTAAGAAAATATAAGATATACAACTTGAATAACAAATCTTAAACTAAGACAGTTTACTATTCAGCTGCAGTGACAAATGTTAAGATGTACAGCTAATAAAGTAATTAATGTACAACTTTAATGACAATCATTTATGTAAGAAAATACATAGTGTATAGCTTTAATGACACATATTAAGGTAAGATATACAGTTTCAATAGCATTATTTTAATGTTTATGTGAGATTATATGATATGTATGACTTTAATGACACATGTGTATGAAAGTTAGAATAGTTAAGAAATTATATAAATGATTAACAAAATAAACGACATATGTTAAGGCACTATTTAAAATTTACAGCTTTACTGACATGTTTAGGTAATATATGGGATGTACATCATTAATTATAAATCTTTGAAAAAAAAGGTGCAAATCTAAGATATTATATGTACGGTTGTTATGACACATGTGTAGTTAAGAAAGCTTAAATAGTTGTGCAATTTTCCGTTTTGCCACAATGCTTTAAACTTCAAAAGTTTCAACTACTCACACATGGAATGAATTTCCAGGGTTTGGCCTCTAGTGGCTTTCCAAGGAGTCTGCTGCAGATTTTTCGTATGTTTAACAGGTTAAGGGACCGATTTAGGAACAAACAGTATCCATATGAAACGTATTAGCTTATTTAGACTCAATATATATATCTATATATATTACTTGACAATATTGTTTTATTTATTTATTCCATTACAAAACACTGACAACATTAGATCCCTGCTGTTGCAGACGACTTTTGTAAACATTGCAATAAAAAGTGACATTGCTCAAAGCAAACAATTTCACTTTTATTTGAATTTTTTCAACTCTTTGTTAATTAGTTACTGCCATATTTTTCAACTTGTTCATCTGTTGATTGTTAAGTGAACAACATTTGAACTATTATGTGAAGTAATTGTTTAAGCCATATCCATTATTTTAACCAATAACATATTGTTGTTTTTAGACTGTTCTGTGGACTGCGAGAAGGGAACTTACGAAGTTCAACCATGCAGAAAGGATGACCCCAAAGTCTGCAAAGGTAAAATTAATTTAACATAGCCTTCAAGGGATATATTCCAAAGCGGAGACTTCAGTATAATCATCAGAGATGTCCATACCATGTGATAGTAAGAGAGTATAAATTCTTCTGTTTTTAGAAGAAAATAAGCCAACGTTGTCACAAAACTTTAACTTTACCTCCTTCAAACACAGTTACAAATATTCATGTGAAACTTGGTACACATGTTCCTAAAAATGATATACATACCTATACCAAGTCACATAACTCTGGCTTTAATAATTATTCCGTAATGGCTCCTTTTCAACTTAGAAAAAAACGGACGAGCGTTGGCGTTCGCTCCGCCCCCTCTCTTGTTAACTCTGTAACTGCAGGGTTCGAATTGTGAAGCAAGTAACAACAGTATATAGCAAGGTCAGCCGGCACATCCATGGCATCAGACAGGGCTATGTACTGTTTTCTTCCCAAACCAACTTTTTTTATCTGATACATTTATTTCTATAAATTGACTATGAACTCTTTCACTGTAAATGGTCGTTATTGCTGCCCTTCTTGGAGATCAGGGTTGCGTGGCTAGCCATACGACGATTTTCTGTACAAATAACCTTGTAATTAAAGACCAACTTTGAACAGTTATCTGATTGTTCTCGTCTTTAGACACAGATTGGACTGTAACTGATTTGTTTTTGAAAGCAGAGTATAATACCAAACAACCAATCAATTAATCCAATGTAAAGCAAGACATGTTCATTTTAATTGGCTCGGCTAATCCGGGCCTCACATCCAATCTCAGGGGGGATAAAGGTAAAGCGTAATGATTCATGAAACGGAGAATACACAGGAGGCGAAAAGTGTCTGGCTGTGTTAGCCTGTACGGCATACTTAGGCTGATCCGGGTCGATGCTTTACGCAGAGTCCACAATGTTGGTTTTCTCGTGGAATGGATCATTTGTCAAACATGCTTTTGAGAAGTGCATACCTATTTCATATTCGTAACATCACTTAGGCCAAGAACACATAACTTTGTATGCTTCTGCAGCAGACATTTGACAATGTTGTAATAAATGGGAAAATTGCTCAAAATGAGCAACACCTGCTCTTCGCATACATGTTATAAAAGAAGATGGCTTTTGAAATGTCACATGAGGTTTATGTTTAGCCTCTTTCTCATATAAACAATTAGCAGAATACAAATTTGAAAACACGTAGGCAAAATATTTGGGAAATGTTTTGAGATGAAAGTATACCTATTGAATATACATGTAGTTGAAAACATGAAGGCAAAAGGAGAAATTACTGATTCTGAGCATTTTCTACTTTTGCTACATTTTCTAAAGTCGTCTGCAGGTGTGATAGGATTAAACGACATACACCTTTTGAAATGACTGACGTGGTTGTTATCATCTGGTTCTTGTGAATGGTGGATCATATGCACACTAATAAACTGTTTTAAAATTGTGTTAAGTTCTTTCAAATTTGCATGTACAATAGAGTAAATCAATCACTGTTTTTGTCAAATCAGCTGTGTCGTCTTGTGATTTTGTGAAACTTGTGGTTTTGAATAGTTGTTATTTTAGTCATTGTTGTAGCTAGTGTCTTTACTCTTTCTCTCATTTAAAGTCAAACATAAATGTCAGATATTTCTTCATTATTTTGTTTTAACCTTTTTCGACATGAAGACGAATGTTGACTCATGTGCAAGTTTGTTTTCAACTTCTTTCACATGTTTTATTGCAGATGCATCATGATTTTGCATAGATTATTCAAAGTATATCTATTTCGGATTTAGTATATGAAGGAAAGGGTTAAACAAAAACACATTGGAGCAAATACAGAAAACAGGCTTTAATGAAAAGTTCCAAATTCATCAAAATATGCAGCAGTCGATTTTGCAAATATCATGTGAAAAATGTGTAAAGTATTTTGTAAAAGAAAAATAATTATCGAATAGAGTTAAAACATTCTCACTTGTAGCCAACCCTATCTGCTATGAATAATCATGAACAGAATCCGCCTTTAACAATCGTTTTACCCCCGTATCAAAACTGACTTTAGATGTTAGAATATTCACCTTATATAATTAAAATTAAACGCTTCTAACACTAATATTTTAATTGCAGGGAAAATGACTAATAGAAAAACTAGGTTCTCAATAAGAAAACATATTTTAACTCAAATTAGAGCATTGCACAGTATTGCAATATCCACTGGGTGAGTATATTGAGTGAAATGGTCGTAACTGAAATTGGTATTTTTATCAGCTCGACATAAAGCCTTTATGAGCGTTTAATCATTTTTCATGGTAAACCATGGAAATGTAGGCACCTAAATTTGCATTGTTTACAAAGGGGTCAAAATTTCTCCAAAATAAGTTTTTAGTTACAACCGTTTCACGCCAAGCCCTCGATATGTTCAATGCAGGTAGGTGACAAGTGAACAACAACATCTCAAGTTCGTGTCAGATTTTGTTTAGTTATGTAGCAGTATATTTTAGTTTGTTTTTTGTGTTGACACATTTATATTGATACTGTTTCAGAGTGCACCAAAACCTGTGGTGAGAATTATTATATGAAACAGCGTTGTTCGAATAAGACTGATGCTGCATGCAGAAGTAAGTCGGCTTGTTCTTTTTTTTTTTTTTGCTCACGTAGACATATTAAAAATATACACATGGGCTTGTAACTGGTAACGATTAGCCCTTTCCCCTTCACACAACATATTTGCAATAGATGACATTAATGTATTAGTATATATGATATATCTCTATAAATGAGAGTATAAAGTATTCAATAGCGTTGAAAGAATTAAGGCAAAATGAGAAGCTGCTCAATCTATTTACCCATCTGCAAGATGGAAATGGTAAATATCTCTTCTGATGCAAAAGAATATTATTGAATGCTATTGAATCTAGCTGTTTGACTTGTCCATGTGGCAATAGCAGATACAACAAGATTAATAATACCTTTAAGCTATTCATTTAATATTTTCATGCTAGCACAATGACGATTTTCTTGGGTAATATATAAACATGCGACATGCGTCTGACCGTTGCTGCACAGATAATAATAATCCATATTTAAAAAAGGAATTATAGAGATGTCCTTACTCCAAGGTCATCGTAGATTTTTGTTTTTCGTTTTAAATGTAGCCCTTCACCTAAATGAAAGGAGTCAATCAGTATAATGATATATAGATGACCATTTTGTATTTTTGCACCAAGGTGACCCCTAATTGTTTGGTATTATCAATACGAATGTGATGTTTATTTTATGGTTGTCTGACATTGGAGTTCTAGCCATCTTCGTATTGCTCCTGCACATAAGGAGCAATTTCTCCTTTTGCCTCAATGTTTTCAACTGTATTCAATAAAAATGCTATCATTTATGTAGAATATCCATGTTTGAGGCAAGATGTTTTCAAAGCTTTCTGATGCCCCGATGTGTTGTAGGTGGAAAATGGTTAAGTGTTGTCTGCTTGGAGAGAAACTGTTAACATCAGATCATTTAGAAGTATGACTTTGGTTCAGAGTTCAAACTTTGCTGCGGAAAAAGGAACCTTTCTTGCTCATCCAACAATGCTGTTAAACTAAACTGCAGATATATTAAACAGATGTCACAAAGAATTATGAATCATGCCATATAAAAGTACAACGTGAAACACGGTGTTGGAATTGTGTTTATGACCTTGTAGCAGAATTGTGTTTCATCTTCAATATGATATGTATATATGTTTCACTCCTGCATGCTATATTTCTTTTTGTTCCCAGAACAAAAACTGTGTGTCATACAATCTGAATGATTCTGTTAAAAAATGCGTTTTTCTTTTCAAAATGTAAAATGTGAGCATTAATTCTAAAGAGTTTCAGTTCAAGCGTAAATGAGACATATTGGGCAATACTTTTTATGATATCCTTAAATATGATATAACAGTATATTGGGCTACACTTCTAGTTTATATCAGAAGTTGCATCCATGGCAACATTACACATAGGCAATTAGTGAATATTATGTTGCAAGACTATGCATGTGCACATACTTTTCTTTATCTTAATTATTCACAAACAGGATTATAATATTATATTTTGCCTTCCAGCTTAAATGTTACAGTGTAGATAATACTTTTCTACTCTACAAAAAACCCTAATAAAACAAGGAAATACCAGCATGACATTGTAGGACAAACGTATTAATTGCAAACTAAATATTTTGTAAAGTATTTTTTCTGTCAGACCATCTGTCCGAAGCTATATCAATGGCATTGATTAAGGCATTTGATTAAAAGTGTATAGATTTGTTATCCTTTATCAGCAAATGTTACCCAGCAATGACCGATGTGATTGCTTGATGTACTTGAGAGGTATGGCCCCTGTTGGCAAATGATGTTATCTTTAAACAAAATTGCTTTCAGAAGGGGGAAAAATGCAATTCTTGCTAGAAAACATAAATATGAACAAAAAAATATTCTTAAAGAAATTCAGACGAAAAGGCTTTTCTGCCTTTAAATTATAATTTGTTAGCCGGTGTTAGTGCATGCATGCTTACTGTTCTTTCATTTCTATTAAATATGGCACCATTCGTATAATTTCTAATTTTAACCTTTTTCCACATACAATTTCTGCAGCAGATATCTCTCTGTAGATGTAAGTTCTATTTTTAAGGAGAGAAGAAAATATTTTTGAAAAATGAATTGTGAGCATAACCACCTTTTCCTACAATATTTTCAAAAGCCTTCTGCTGCAGATGCATCACCATTTCTCAGCTTATCGAGAATGTAAACAACTGTTCTGCCGCACTTCTATTTTAAAATGTTTAATGAACCTCAATACATTCCACACTAAACAACTCAGTTAACCATTGATCTGAATTAATTATCGTTTCCTTAATGTCCACGTTGCTTCATTTGAGAAGCGATCAAGGTGGAGTGCCCTTGGGCAAGACACACATTTGCTAGCCTAGTACTAGTTCGTTTACCCAGGGATCATGAATACTTAAATTTAAATGCGCGCTAAATGACCGTAGCTGTCGATGCGCCATAAAACAATATAAATTCATTCATTCATTCATTCATTTGAGAAAGTCGTCTGCTGCAGACACATAAACTTGTCATGTGTAAAATGATTTGTATTTATGTTATTGCTGTTTTCAGTTTGCGATCCACCTTGTAACGCCACGAACAATGAGTATGAGTTTACGCAGTGTTCTGCCTATGAGAACAGAGTCTGTAAAGGTTAGTACATTCTAGATAATTGCCACATCACACAGAAACCAACCTGTTGGACTTAGAAACAAGCCACCATCCCGACTAGTCTGTACCTTTGCGAAGTCTCATCTGGATGTGTCTCTGTTTGCAATCAGAAGTACAACCAGAACTTAATTAACCCTTTTCCAACTGCAGACGTATTTTGACGCAATAGCAGCACACGACTATTGAAAATATTGAGGCCAAAGGTTAATTGCTTATGATGAGCGATTTCTCCATTGGTCACAATGTTTTCGACTTCATTTAACAATTAAGCTTTTTTTAACGGAGATTTTTCAGGTTATTTCCACTGTGTTTTTACAGTCGTCCGATGCATATATGTGTGTATTTGGGAAAGGGTTAACATTTAATAGGTTCTGTCTGCTAGTCTTAACCTTTTCCAACATGCAAATGCATTATGATTCATCTAATGCCGACTCTTCGTGATTGTGTAGCGATTGCTTAACGATTTCAAACGTATCTGCTGCAAGAAAGTCACATCAGTCGCAAGTTTGATCCTCACCCGGAATAAATAATATACTTTAATGCGTATTTAGCTCAAATTGTGCTGATGAGCTTATAAATGAACCCTAACTCTGCCTACATAAATAATTCTACTTTCCTTTTACTTCAATGTTATACTTTATAATTGATATAGGCATGTACTAATACCTTACATTGTTGTTATATACCGAAATGTCAGATATCAACATCTTTATACTTCGAAAAGTCATATGCGCAAATATATGAAAACTATCAATAAATGAAAATATATTTATTGAAAGCAGTTGACAACATTGTGACACAAGGGTATATTTAAATTTCCCAGAGTGGAGCAACATTTATAAAATTCGTCTGCTGCGAAATTGTTTCTGTAAATGGGAGGGGTTAATTTTCCTCACAAGGAAAATGTATGAGCTGATTTTTGAAATATCAATTTAAGAGACCTTCCAAATATAAGTGAAGTTAATATTTGAATATCACTGTTGGTGTTTATTGACATCCTGGTATTTTCCCTGTTTCAGATAAGTCTACCCTTCCAGCTCCAATATTATCCTCTAACCTTATACTGGATGATCTGACAGCAGCTGGAGGAGAGTTCTTAGAAATTCCATACCGCTCATCCGACTCGAGTGGTGTCACAATTAAACTGAAAAAGGACTCAACAGGTACAGGATATTAATCCCTATTTCCTCATATAGACGCTTTCTTAGGCCTCTGCATCAGATGGCTATTTTAAGACATAGTGACAAAAGAAGAACTGCTCAAAACGAGCAATTTCTCCTTTTGCCACAATGTTTTTCATTTTTAGTAATTCATTCAATTATAGAGATTTTCTATTTTTTGACAAAATATGTTCAAAGTCATCTGCTGCAGAATTGTCGTATGGGGGAAAGGGTTAAGTGTGGTTATATGTTACCATTGAAACATGTTGGCTCGGACATGAATTCTGAAAAAAGACAAATTGTGAAAAAGGAGAAGTTAATCATATTGTACACTTACTCATTGTTCTATAATTGACAGTCCAACCCCTGTTTAAAGACCATCCACGGCACGAAAACAATATGGTCTTTGTTCACAGGTGATCTTTAATTACAGGGTAATATATGCACAAAATGAGTAATTGGGAAATTAAAAGTGTGGTTGCTATAGACAGGGATTTCTATAAAAAGGTGGTCTTAAACACATGTTTGACTGTATTGACATAGTGATCGGCACCAAAGGCATCACCTGCTTCAGGATATGGGTTACTATAAACCCCTGTAATTCTATTTTAGGAGTACGGTAAATATAAACCCCTGTAATTCTATTTTAGGATTATGGTAAATATAAACCCCTGTAATTCTATTTTAGGATTATGGTATATATAAACCCCTGTAATTCTATTTTAGGATTATGGTAAATATAAACCCCGGTATTATTCTATTTAGGATTATGGTAAATATAAACCCCGGTATTATTTTATTTAGGATTATGGTAAATATAACCCCGGTATTATTTTATTTAGGATTACGATAAATATAAATCCCTGTAATTCTATATTCTATTTAGGATTATGGTAAGTATAAACCCCGGTATTATTTTATTTAGGATTACGATAAATATAAACCCTTGTATTATTCTTTTTAGCATTACGATAAATATAAACCCCTGTGTAATTCTATTTTAGGAGTATGGTAAATATAAACCCCGGTATTATCATTTTTAGGATTATGGTAACTCCTGTTTTATTTGATTTTAGGATTAAGATAAATATAAACCCCTATATTATTCTATTTTAGGATTACGATAAATATAAACCCCGATTTTATTCTATTTCAGGATCATGGTATATATATAAACCCCTGTATTACTCTATTTTAGGAGTATCGTATATATAAATCCCTGTAATTCTATTTTAGGATTACGATAAACATAAACCCCAATATTATTCTTTTTCGTGATTACGATAAATATAAACCCCTGTTTTATTCTATTTTAGGATTAGGTTCAGAGTCTTGGATAGATTTGGAGATCAAATACTTCAAACCAATCAGCCAGTTTGTGTCATTTAATCATTCTGATGCGGTCCTTGACTCCGATTATGTCAGACATCGACATATTCTCGATAAGTGTGCCTATCCTGTACCGAAAATGTACAACCTGACATATATAAGACACATGGTAAGTGATTTAGTTTGATTAATGTGGGTTTTATCTCATTGTCAAAAGTGTTATTAATTTCAGTTAACTCCCCTTTCCCCTATACAGTTAATCTTGAGTAGATTACTTTGAAAACATAATCATGGCATAAATCTGGAAAGTCACTATGAAAGAAAGAATTATATTTATTAAATTGAGTTTGAAAATATAGAGTGTGGCAAAAGGAGAATAACATATTTGATGTCGGTCTGATGCAGAGGTTTCTGAATATGCGTCTGCGAATTGGAAAGAGATAAGTAATGTTGTTGAATAGTTAGAGAATCATCCTCCAGAGCTGGAGACAAGAGTTTGATTTCTCAATTGGGTCAGACCTAAAGCTTTTTTTGTTAGCTCAACTGAGCCAGAGGCTCAGCGAGTTATTATGACCGGTCTTTATCTGTCGTCCGTCTTCTGTCGTCCGTCGTCCGTCGTCTGTCTACATTTTGCTTCGGACGACATGTTTTTTAGTTAGGTGGTCCCCTTTCAAAGTTGTTCAAAGAATTGAATTCCATCCGGAACTCTGGTTGCCATGGCAACAGAAAGGAAACACTTTTTAAAAATCTTCTCGTTCAAAAGTACAGGTCCGATTTGAAAATTATTTTGCACAAGTGTTTGTTGGATGACCCTCAACCAAAATTGTTCAAATTAATTCGATCCGTTGAAAAAACGGCCACCTAGGGCAGAGCTTTTCCTTATATGTATATAGTGAAAACTTATTTTTGTCCAAAAGCACTGTCCTGATTTTAAAATGATTTGACACAGATGTTCCCAGGTGACCCTCTTTCAAGATATGGCCAGCAGTGGATTTGGCTCGTTTTCCTTATATGTGTATACTGAAAACTGAAAATATATTCTTGTCCAAAAGTCCTTGACCATTTTTAAATTGTTCACGCTACTATCATTTCTGAACTTTGTTTAAATGTATGAACCCCTCCCAAATACAAGCTGCAGCAGACGACTCTGAATTTGTTTTAGTCAACAATGTGGAAATCTCAAAAAATGTAAGTACGATTATTTAATAGAGTTGAAAACATTGTGGCAAAGTAGAAATGGCTCATCAAGGTAATTTTTCTCTTTTGTACAATGTTTGCTACAGACTAGTCAAAATGCATCTATAGCTGATTAAAGGTTGAATTGACTGTGATTATGAAGCTACATCGTAGACTTTAAATTAACTTTACCCGATGTGTGAATCCTGAATATATAACCAGTACTCGCGGTACCTATGATGGGAGATCCTGCGATACCTCTGATCCTATATGTCCGTTTTCCTTTCTCAGGGTGTATCGTACAGAGGCAATACATCCCAAGGTCTGGAGAGCATAGAAAAATGTGAAGGGGATCAATACAGCTTCCCCTTTGAAGAAAACACAAAACAACGGTCCGTCTTCTGTACGGAACCTGGCCCGCTGATTGACGTGTTCCAAAATCTTAGATCAGAAAACTATGAACAAACAGAAACCACATGGCAAGAACGCAGTAGAGAGTGAGTCACACAATGAATCTTAACAGTATATTGCAGTATGCGACGTAATAAAAACAATTGAATGCGATTGAAAACATTGTGATTAAAGGAAACTTTGCTCATTATGAGAAATGTCTCCTTTTACCACAATGTTTTCAGGATTGGGCTGCTGAAGATGCGTCGAAGTGTGTCTGCATGGATTTTCTGTCATCACTTACCATGACAAGTGAGATTTAGGGATAACAACTCTGTCGTCTGTATGTTATTCTTGCTTTGTGTCACACATCCCATGTACAACAACAACTCTGTAGTAGTCGACTTCACAAACATTTTGTCAAAACCATGGGAACTCTTTATAAACTAAAGAACGCTTATTAAAAGTAAAAAATATTGTGGCAAAAGGAGAAATGTCTCATCATGACCAATGTCACCTTTTGCCACAATATTTTTCAAAAGTCATCGGGTGTAGAGGCATCAATCAGAAAACGTCTGTTTAGGGTTAATGGCATACCTTATAATTATTATATGATCCTTTAAACATTCTTTTTTAACTGAATAAGCTGCCACTAGCCACAGGTGGTTGGCATCACTGTCAGTTTATGACATAACAATCCAATACAAGTCGGGGAAGCAGAACCTCGATGCCGATGCTCTTTCAAGACTACCAACTAAGAAAAGTTTCATTTTCACAGATGCTATTAAAGCTCTGTTACATGCGCACTCAGACAATATTCATACATTATTTACATACAATGTTTATATTCATGAAGATGACTAAAGACTACACTTTTTAAAACATTGAAGAAATCTTTCATTTACGCCGCTTTAAGAAATAGTATAGTAGAAAGCCTTGAATTAAACATTGTGTTAATGCTTGAAAATGTCTATCAATCTAGTCCAAAAAATAAAAAAAACTTTTCCATTTTATTTACTTTAAAACACATAAAAGGACAATTTTACAGAAATTGAACGATAAAACGTCATATGCTTGATTTGTGTAAGCATGATGATGATGTGTTGGGCATGGTTAACACTTTCCTACAAACAGCACATCTGCAGCACACAACTTTTAAAATATATTTCCATAAATAGTAGTCAACTTATTAAATTGAGTTTAAATCATTGTTGAAAATGGAGAAATTGCTCATTATGAGACAAATTCGGTTTTATCAGTCACATTCTGGAATTAAAACAGAGTATTTATTTTATAGATCATATATACTACTAATGCTAATTCCTTCTTTGTTTCAGATGTGCCCAAAGACATCAGGCTTGTGAGAATTGTTCTCGTAACTGTGTCCAAGAGATGCCGTCGAACAATGACGAATGTATGGTCAAGGCCGCGGACGAAAGCGATCGGTCACCAAGACTTCCTCTCTGCCTTAGTTGCTGTGCTCATGAAAAATGTCGCGACGAATGTCAGAACTACCATGACGACAGATGTAAAGTGATAAGGTAAGGGATATAGTTATTCAAATAATTAGGACGAACGGAGCTATGCTTTACCTCCACTATGGCCGTAAGCATCCTCTTCAATAGAGAAGTTTAGGTAGCCTTTCCCATTTACCAAGAATCTTCTAGTCATTACTATGGAAACTCTCTAATAACGAATGAATATTAATTGACAAGAGTTTAAAATAGTGTAGCAAATACAGCGATAGCTCATATTGAAACCACGAAATTGACAGCCCGCGTCACTAATGACTGAGCTACCAGGGCCTTAACCAAATACTTGTATATTGTAGTAGTAGCTTCCAAAATAAAAGTAACCAACGTTTTAGATTAAACTTTAAGAAACATGAAACCGTATTGGAATGTTATTACAATATGTATGTGTGTACACAGATAGTCTATCTGTGTCCTTATATGTTAAAACAAACCACTTTAACATATCAAATAAGGTCGATGTAAGTTGTATCGAAAGTGGACTATTAACTATTTTATTTTCTAGGTGCACCAAGGGAAATCTTGCCCAGTTTGAACTGCGACCAGTCTATCCAACAGGGGATGTTTTCTTATGCCATGTGAAGCCGATTCTCGACCAAGAGTTGCTTAAAGTCCAGTATACCGTGGTTTATTGGCATGGGAAAGAGAAAAAGACATTTGTGAGAGAACTTGCCGTTAAAAGTGATGAAATATGGCAAAAGACGGGAAAAACATCAAAAATGTAAGCTTTCAGTTCAGTTAAATGGTTTGAGCTGACTAGTGATTTCTTTTTTGCAAATTTTGAACATCAGTTCTCATCAAAGTATGTTCCAATCGTAATATGCCTTGTGAATTAACCAAGAAAGCTGATTGAAACTTTAATCCCTACACTTTGTATCAATACTAACAAAATGGAATCAAATGAGGTGCGTTAATCTGTTATTTAACCCTTTCCAGTTTTAAACAAAACTGCAGCAGACGATGTCTATAAATCGGAGAACAATTGTTTAATCTTAAACTATGTGGCACTAGGAGAAGATGCTTCATGTGAGTAATTACTTCTTGTGCTACACTGTTTTATAAGTTGTCTGTTGAAGAGGCGCAAGAAAACGTCTGTTTGTGGGAAAGGGGTTAACTTAATGAGTTTTTATGTTGTACTCCAAATGAGTCCATTTTATGTTAACATTTTTACGATAGTAATAGTTGTCGTTGTATGAAGTAACAGGTATTTCATTGCACATTCAAGCATTATATCATTCTTGCAGCGATGACATTATAGAAATAGTCATAAATTCCCATCTGACAGAAATTCCTGACTTCGTACAATCAGCGTGGGGCGGACAAGACGTCCAAGTCGGCAAATATCAGGCAGTGGGGCGGCGTCTTGTCAACACTGCTGCCTCTGCAAATTACGTCTTTGTGCGGCCAGATGTTCCGTTTGGTGTTAACTGTAAACAGTTTGGTAAGAGCTTTAATTTGTACTTGAAACGCTTGTTTAGGGTTGTTTAGCACCAATATCAACATAAATTATAATATATCAAGCAATCAGTCAGTCAATCCACTGTTTCCCCCGGCTTTGTGCACCTATTTTTCTAAACCATTACTAAGCAATATCCTTTCGCTTAAGACAATATGATTTACACTAAAAGAATTTCAACTCCTAGATCGAAATACAATAAATGCAAGACTTATTTTCTAAGTTGAGCCCAATATGCTTAAAATGTTCTTTTTAATCTCCAACAAATGCTCATGCCATATTCATTGTAACCTTTATCCTGAAATGTACGACTCCTGATGCACTCGGAAACATTGTTAAAATACATGGTCACAAGGGAACAGGACTAGTTTCCGGTGTATGCCTATAGTGCAATGGTATTCATTGAAAGGTGCTACAGGGCCTTCATGGTCATCTTCAGGCTTTTGTTTAATTAATCCTTTCCCTCATACGACAATTATACAGCAGACGCCTTGAAACATATTTTGTCAAACAATAGAAAATCTCTTTAAACAAATGGATAACTTATGACTAAAAGTGGAAAACATTGTGGCAAAAGGAGAAATTGCTCGTTTTGAGCAATTTCTTCTTTTGTCACTATGTTTTCAAAAAGCCGTCTGCTGCCGAGGCGTCTATATGAGGGAAAATGTTAATTTTCACCATTCACATTTCTCTTGTTTGTCAATGTATCTGTACCAGGAAAAATGGATAGTTTTTATGACAAGTACATTAGTAAAAGTATGAGTTGATAAATCATGACATCACTTTTAGCTTAGATTCTAGAATAAATGGCAACTATTACCGATAAGTTACTATACATGTATATAGATGGGTATTTGGGTATTTTTCTTATTCAAAAGTATACAGACAAGTCATATGATCCATTTCCCTCTTATAGGCGTATTTTGTTTCATCTGCAGCCTATTTCTCTAGAAAACATAGTGGCTAAAGGAGAAATTGCCCAAAACGGGCATTTTCTTCTTTCAAAACAATATTTTCAACTATTTTCAGTAATTATACCTTCATACATGTATATAGAGATTTTTTTCCCTAAATGGCTTCAAAGTCGTCTGCTGCAGATTCGCTGTACGTGGGAAAGAAAACACTTAGATAACCCTTTCCAACACTCAACACATATTTGGCTTGCGCCTTTTAGATTGACTTAACACACATTGAAAATCTCTACACAGTTAAAAGTACAAATTATTGAAGTGGGGCAGGAATGAATCATTAACATGAACATGTCATGACATAGCCATATGTGTCTATTTTTAAAACATCTGACGACAAATTGTATCATATGGGGAATCAGAAAGTGTTGAACTCCCGTTTCTACTTTGTTTTCTCAAATAGCGTCTGCTGTAGAGCCTTTTTGAATCGTATACATAAAAAAAATTGTGAAACATGAAAGAGGAAATAAAATTCATGAAAGATGTTTAGTAATAGAGTTTCTTAATTCTTGTTGAGGAATTTATTAAGTTAATGATTTACATTGACAGGTAAACAAAAGTGCCAAGACATGTCCTTGAAAAATGTTGTCATGGCAACAAGTGAAGGTCAACCTCTCCGTGTGATCCCAGATTTAGTGGCTGTTCAAGAGGAAGGTCAACGCGGTTCCTATCTCATCTTTAACCGAACAAAAATGCCTGACATGGGGGTGAGACTGAACAAGAACGCATCTATACTGCGTGCAGTGTACACGCCGAGAAAGCTGGTGTTTGGGTCATTGGCTGGTAACATGATCTTTAATGGGACACACTGGCTTGTAACAGTCTCTGCTCTCATGGAGGCTTGTCCAGGTAGTATTTCTTCTTTTCCAAGAATGTTTGTTTTTGTGTGTATAGTCATAGGGACCACTGCGCACTCATCTGCTTTCAGTTACAGACATACGTACAGACATGTGTATCTTTAACCGCTGTTGTTTTCACTTGTTATCAATTCACACTTTTGCAAAAGTTACAATTTTGTGTTTACCTTTGACGGTTCTAAGGCGGACGAACAACTTACATATTATGAAAGGGTAGTAACCTTTATCCTGAAATGTCCGACTCCTGATACACTCAGAAACATGGGCGAAGGAGAGAAATCGTTATTTACGAGAAATTTCACCTGTAGACTCAAAGGTTAATACATTCATTTAAATACTGCCCCTGGAAATATGGCAGTTTAAATAATTATAGCCCCGCTTATTTCAGCTAAGGTGCTTAAATTTGTTGTTGCCTCGAAAAAAACTTAAAATACTTTTACCAACAATAGTACAGCATTATCTTCTAGTGATGACATAATTTCCCTGTTACTTAAGTAATTTTGCAAAGAAATGCTATTGTTCATGTGATTTCAGACCATATCAATCAAGATGGCAACAAACCATTATTAGCCCAACATTTTTAATTTCTTTCCATTCATTGTTCACAGGATTTTTAAGTATGAACATTTCCGATGTCAGTTACCCCGACGCCAAATTGTACCAGTTCCACGTAGCTTACGAATGTCCAAGAGATTGGAACTTGACTGTCATGATACCCACAGGCGACTCTCCACTTCTCTCTAAAAACGTTAAGGTCCGTGTACAGGATGTTGAAAGTATATATGTTCTGACGATTCATGCTCCCGCGCAGATAACAGAGGAACAGCTTGACAAACAAGGTATGTATTTAAATGTGTTCTCGGACTTATTATGTGACTTATAGATGGGTGTTATATGAAAGTCAGAAAGTGTTGCGTTGGAAAGATTTCTCCTGATGTGGATGCATCAGATTATTTTTGAAACCCTTTTGAAGACATACGTGGCTCGATTAGCTCAGTTGGTAGAATTTATGCCCTGCAATCGAGAGTTCCTAGGCTCCATGCTAGTATTAGCTGCATGTTTTTCTCTAATCGTGACATTCAAGCCAAACACTGTAACGGTACAAGTCTTACAGCACTTGCAGTTTATATTATGACATCCTTGGCATTTGAGTTCCGACATTTGAAGCCTGGACTAGCTTCTTCCTTTTTGCTCCCTATGACATGTAAAAATAGCTAGATAAACTGCTTTGTTCTTATTTGATAGTTCTTACTTTGCTCATCTGTTTTCAGAAACAATCATTATGAAAATAATTTATATGCCTGTAACATTGTTTTGAACTATGTACATATTAGCTATATCCTATACTTCTGCGTTTGCTTATCCCCTTGGTGTTGGTCAGGGTTTGTTAACAGCAACGTATCTTGGTTGCAGTATTTGAAAACTAAATGCAAATCAAAGTGGTACGAAGAAAAGCTCAAACAACAATTTTTATTGCAATTTTCAGCTAATTCAGTCTGTAGTCGTGTGTAGTCTACTCTTGATTTTCATTGTTATTTTTCCTGAGGGTAACAAATTATAAAAAAAATAATGTGCATGCATTCATCTAAATATTTCTCCCATGGCCTAGTGGTTGGTTCGTGGAACTTTACATGGTGTCTTCTGGGTTTGATCCGGCTTCTGGTGCTTATGATGGCTTGCTTTTTGGCAATGCTCTCGTTCCTAGATTAGTACTGTTGAGGCATCAATGGATCATGTATATATTTACTAACACCATATTATAATTGAAACACTGTTGAAATAAGTGTGAAACTTTCTTTTTGCATTTGTTTTCAGCACCTGTCCCCATACCTACAGAAACAATACAACCTGAAGTAATATCTACAGAAGTGTCCACTTTATTTGTTGCCATTGTATTTGGGGTCATGTTACTCCTGGTGGCCATGCTCATATTTGGTGTTGCATGGAAACAAGGTTTGTGTTATTTATTTAATACTAAATAGTTGAACATGTATGCTTTGTTCAAAATTAGGTTTAAAGTTTGTTAATTACTTATGATAGGAATAATCAAAATGACTGAAAACAATAATATTAGAATATGTTGTGCTAGATAAAAGATGCAGTTTATAAAGTCTGTATTAGTAGAATATACAAAATGGTTGCAAACGATAATGTAAACACATTTTTTGCAAGATAATAAATACAGTTTATTAAGTCTTTTTAGTAGAGTATGCAAATTGGTTGTAAGCAATACTATAAACATAGTTGTGCTAGATAATACAAATTGTTTCTTAACTCGTTATGAAAAACTAATAGAGTTTATTAATTGACTATGAGTAGAAAATACGCAATGATTGCAAACAATAATAGCACGAAGGTTTGTGATAGATAATTTAATATTTATTAATATCGTATGAGTGGAATATGCAAAATAATTGCAAAATAAATCGAACCATGGTTGGTGCTTCATAATTAAATAATGTTTACTAATTCCTTATGAGCAAACTATGCAAAATGAGTGTGCACTATAATGGGAACACAGTTTAAGCTAGATACAGAGTTAATGCTTGATGATCACACGAAATGAATCCAAACAATACTTATAAGACAAGGATAAAACATATAGTTTAGACACTGAAATACCTTTCTCTGTAGTATGACTTGCCATCTAGCTTTATTTGAATTTAACCCTATCATAATAGCAGACACTTATGCAGTATAAGGCTTTAAATCATTGTTGGTAAAGAACTAACCTAAAACATTATCCTCTCATTTAACAAACGTTTTCTATGTTTTTGCCTACATGTATTTTAAGCTGTTTGCTGTAGAAGTGTTGTATTTTGGAAAGTGTTATTGACAGACAGACCCCTCAATGTGTTAATTGTCCATGACCTATATTGTAGGTATACCAGAGGGTAACATCCAGAGATTTCACCTGCGTCATCTTGTGCTGCTAGTGATCTATATCACTTTCCAGTTTCTGTATGCAGCTGTTGTTACAATGACAGTGTTCGTGCTGATAATCATAGCTGTGAATGGGTAAGTTTGACTGGTGACATATTAATATACATTACTCGTTTGTTAGTCGGACATACTAATATACATTACTCGTTTGTTAGTCGGACATACTAATACACATAACACGTATGTAAGTTGAACTGGTGGCATATTGATACACATTATACTTTTCTTAGTTTGACTGATGACATATTAATACACATTATACTTTTATTAGTTTGACTGATGACATATTAATACACATTATACTTTTGTAAGTTTGACTGGTTACAGATTTGTACACATTACACTGTTGTAAGTTGGAGTGGTGACATGTAAATACGCATTACACTTTTTAAAGTTTGACCGATGACATTTTAATACAAATTACACTGTTGTTGTCTGCCTTAAAAGAGTGTCTTCTTGTCATCTTTCCGTCAGTCATGATTAAATTAAGTGACATATTAATAGACATAACACTAAGTCTTGTGTTGTCTGCCTTGAAAGAGTAGACCCTCTCGGTAATGTTGTGGTAGAACGTCCGCCTCGGTGCGGGAGGTCCCAGATTCGATCAACTGCCAGGTCATACCAAAGCCATTAACAATGGTAGTATTGGATGATCGCCTTTTCGCTCAGGGTTGCGGGGTTAGCATTACCATTGACTGGCAGGTCTTAAGATAAATGAACCGGTAGTACTAATAACTTACACAGGAATAACACTCTCTGATACATCTGAAACATTGTTGAAAACTGCGTAAAATATAACGAATAAATTGACCGATTAACTTTACTGTCACATATCCATCCATCATGCTTTAAATAAGCGACTTAATGTAGATCGATACATGTGTAAGTTCGAGAACTCTTGTTTGTCCAATTAGTGATACATAATGATAATGAATATACCCTATATTTTACAGGCAAACCACTACGTTCTTGAAACAGTACAATCAACAGAGATCTGTCACAGCTGCACTTAGTCAGTTAGAACTGGAGGATATGGAGTTCCATTTGCAGAACGAACTTTTACGACAAAAGAATCAGGGTTATGACAGAAAGTTCAAGTGTCAACAGAATATAAGAGAAATCATAGGAAATGTCCAAAAGGTAGGATTTAATATTTCCCCCTAATAATTGTGACAGTTTTTCCTTGCATTTTCGAACAATAATATTAGGTACATGTATTTTGAAAACATGCATCTGATAAACCTTGCCCACATACAGCAAATATTTAACTGTTGACTTTGAATATATTTTTCCAAACATCACGGGGAAAATGTCTATATTAATTGAGCGGAGTCGCTTACCATAGAACATTTCTCTTTTACCAATGCTTTCAAAGATCTTCTCCTTTATGTCATGTATTATTCAATAATTATAAAGATGACCCAGGATAACGATATTTCCGCCGAATTTTGAATGGGAGTATTTAGGGATGCCATATCACTAATGTCACGATTATTATTCCCTCGGAAACTCAGAAAAAGTCCTATAAAGGCATCACTAATTTCAAGATAAATAGTCGCACCAAAGTTGGACATTATTCTCTCAAATACATGGAAACGTAGCATGTAGGAATGCATTACCATTTATGTCACCGTCATGTTTCCCACCATAACTCAGAAAAGTCGTATAAATCATGCATAGCTTTATAACTAATGTCTCGGTCAATATTCTCTTAAACATTTAGAAAGGTAGCATATAGGGATGCACTATCACCAATGCCATGACCTTTTATTACCGCTAAGTTTAGGCTAGTAGCATATAGGGGCCATTTATAACAAATTTAACTATCATTATTCTCGCTAAAACTTGAACTACTGGAATAAAAGGATAAATAATGTCACAAATATTATTCTCGCCAAAACTCAGAATTGATGCAAAACGGAATGCATACTAAATAATGTCACAAACAATATTCACGTCAAAATTCAGAAATGTAGCATAAAGGGATGCATAATAATTAATGTCACTATCAATATTGTCGCCAAAACTCGTCATCGTAGCATAAGGGGATGCATAATAAATAATGTCACAATCAATACTCTCGTCAAAAATCAGAACAGTAGCATGCAGGGATATGCATATTTAATAATGTCACACTCATTATTCTTGCCAAAACTCAGAATAGTAGCAAATAGGTATGCCTCATTACTAATGCCTAAATACATATTCCCGCCAAAACTTGGATAAGTAGCATAACGGGATGCATAATAAATAAAGTCGTTATCATTATTCTCACCAAAACTCAGAATTGGTGCATAAAGGGATACTAATACTAATTTCACATTTGACTTATCACTGCTTTAAGTCTTATCACTACATATGTTCTTTGTTTGAACAAAGTACAGTACCTCACTTTCTAATTATGATTGTCTTCCTTTTCTTCTCAAGATAAGTATTTTGATAATTCAACCATTATCGAATAGTGTTTATAAATTGTTACTTTAAGCCTGTTTATAAATTGTTACTTTTAAGCCTGTTTACTTAGTGTTACTTTTAAGCCTGTTTATAAATTGTTACTTTTAAGCCTGTTTATAAATTGTTACTTTTAAGTCTGTTTATAAATTGTTACATTTAAGCCTGTTTATAAATTGTTACTTTTAAGCCTGTTTATAAATTGTTACTTTAAAGCCTGTTTATAAATTGTTACTCTAAGCCTGTTTATAAATTGTTACTTTTAAGCCTGTTTATAAATTGTTACTTTTAAGCCTGTTTATAAATTGTTACTTTAAGCCTGTTTATAAATTGTTACTTTCAAGCCTGTTTATAAATTGTTACTTTTTAGCCTGTTTATAAATTGTTACCTTTAAGCCTGTTTATAAATTGTTACCTTTAAGCCTGTTTATAAATTGTTACCTTTAAGCCTGTTTATACATATTACAGACAATAAATGTGTTGGATGCAGCCTCAATAAACACCGTGCAGAAAAAGAACTTGACAGAACTTGTACTTACTCATACAAAAACATCCGTGGAGCAGTTCTCAAGAGATTTTGTTACATTCAGGTAAGATTTTGGTTATCAATATACCTGATTTATACATCTGTTGTTTCAGATGTTAGCTTTTGTCATTTGAAAATGCAGAAAGGGCTCAAATTGCGCCATACAATACATCCATGTTTTCAGATGTTACATAATACCAAACTATTTCTCTTTTTACAACAATTTTTTCAACTCTGTTCAATAATTATCTTTTCATTTGTCGATAACTTTCTTATGTATTCCTACATATTTGAAGAGTCTTCTGTCACAGAGGTGATGTATGTAGGAAATGGTGCTTTGAGTGTCGGAACACATTGTTTCTGTCATCTGGTTAGCAGACAGATACACAATGATCACTTCTCATACGCCTGTCTATTGTACTGTCTCATGCACATAACTATGTTAAGCAGCCGTGTAATCATCATAGAGATATTGAATGAAGATTAGCTAGGCCTCTATCTCCATGTATTAACAATGTTACATATTACCAAACTTTGAATAATAAAGTTTTGTCGCCTCCCTTGTCAGCCTTACACTTGGTGGTCACTTGTTCATAGAAGTTCGTCTTTTTGTTCAAATTCCTTCCACAAGCTTATGATTGATATGTATAATATAGACGCTTTTTGACGCCCCTGCAGCAGACGACTTTTGAAAAATGACGAGCAATTTCTCCTTTTGCCACAGAGTTTTCAACTTGATTTAAAGAGATTTTTCACATTTTTCCAAGATGTTTTTAAAGTCGTCTGCTGTATATTTGCTGTAAATAGGAAAGGGTTCATTTCGACGCCTAGAAGTATTGCTAAAAGATAAAAAAATAAACTTTTCAGAGATGAATACAGGAAATACAGCATGTATGTTATCAACAAACTTTATAATGAAGTGAAAATTACAATGAAGAGCATTAAGGATTCCAAATGGCTGAAAGGCGCCAAGTTCCTCTATCACTTTGTATCGATCAATAAAAAGTTACTCGGCGGAAACAGTGCTATGATGCCTTTTATGGAGTGGATTGATATGGATACAGACATTCTGGACAAATTTAATGGTAAGTTACTAACACATTTTGACACTAATTGTTTCTACTCATTGTTTGGTTGTAGATATGGTTGTAGATATGGTTATATATATGGTTGTATATATGGTTATAGATATGGTTATATATATGGTTGTAGATATGTTTATAGATATGGTTGTAGATATGATAAAATCTAAATTATCATCGATAACAACATCAGATGATTGTGTAGATCCAGCTTCACAGAACAAGATCAAAATGCAAACCCACACTATTTCATCTGGCTCTGTCTAGTTTTTAGCTCTACTGGCCAAAGGCTAGAAGGG
>JAUELF010231263.1:0-13520 GCA_031471495.1 Clinocardium nuttallii
TTGACAACATTGTAGCAATAGCTCTATCCCACTAAAAGACACTTCCTGACACCCCTGCAGCAGACTACTTTTGACAAAATTGTAGAAATAGCTCTATCCCACTAAAAGACACTTCCTGACACCCCTGCAGCAGACTACTTTTGACAACATTGCAGCAGACTACTTTTGACAACATTGCAGCAATAGCTCAATCCCACAAAAAGACACTTCCTGACACCCCTGCAGCAGACTAGTTTTGACAACATTGTAGCAAGAGAATATTGCTCATAAAGTGCAATTTCACCTAATGTAACAGTGTTTTCAAGTGTTTTTCAGTAATAACAATTTCATTTTCAGCGGTTTCCAATATATATTTTTTTCAGACATCTGCTGCAGATTTTCCATATGTGGGAATGGGTTTAATATGATACATGATATTATGATTTCTAGAGAATTTAGTTGTTGCTGTAGATTTGATCAGAGTGGGAAATGATTAATCTGCTGAACTATTGCAATGGAGCAGTCCTAACGTTCGAAGATCTGGGGGATTTTGGGCTTCACTTTTTACATTATGTAATGCCTTTTCCATGTACAACAAATCTACAGCAAAGGAAAACATCTTGGCAAATATATGAAAGATATCTTTAAATGAAAATATTATTGATAAATGAATTTAAAACATATTGGCAAAAGAAAAGAATCCTTATTATAAGGAATTTGTTCTTTTATTGCAATATTTTCAACTTAATTGTTGTTGTTGTTGTTATACTAAAAAGAATACCCACAATAGAAAGTGAATTAAGGATTTAACCCTTTCCCACATATAGATCCTTTCTGAAGCAGACAGCTTTTTGAAAACATGGCAACAAAAGAAGAAATTGCTCAAAACCAGCAATTTCTCCTTTTGTCACCATGTTTTCAACTCTTTTTAATTATTATACCTTCATTTAAAGGGAGTTTCCACACAATGTTTTCATAGTTGTCTGCTGCAGATTTGCAGTATATGGGAAAGGGTTATCAGTTGCCGGGCAGAAGCACGCAACTTATATTTTTAATAGCTTTTCAGAAATGACATGGGAGGATGACTTATTATTAGAAAGACACAAATATAAATGTTTTTAACATATTACAATTGTGACAGTTATGACACATCTAACATGAAATAAATAATCCGATATTTTAGGTATTGCAGTTTCTTTATTTTAACTCGCATTTTTGTGTTTTTGACTTATTTACGAAGACAAAAAGAGTCCCTGTTAGTCTTGCTGCATGTCACCGTTTTGTCAATGTCGAGTTAATAATCACGTTGTTTGAATTGCAATTTTAACTTATTGAATGTAGTTTTTTTGTTCAGAGAGACGTTTTTCTTTGTGTAGAATTCATTTAATAGTGTTAAATAAAGATCCATGTTTATATAAAATAGGAACTGTTTCTAAGCTAAATATAGATCTTGTTGTGCTTTAGATTTTGTGACCGATATGAAAAGCGAGTGCTCACAATATTAACGTTTTAGTTTAGATTAGTCGATACTAGTGAAAGGAACAAAAATAAGAAATATTTTGAAAACATATCTCAAATATATGGCTGTTGAACGTTATCTCTTCAGTTCGTGACCTAGTTTCATATTGCAAATATATAAAGGGAAGTAGCCTAATCGGAAGTAAAATGTAAACTGCAAACTTGACGGAGTAAGTCGCTCTAAAAAGTGATTTCTTATGTTTTTGTAAAATTACTTCCCTTTATTGAAATAAATAACAAAGATTTACTTTATTTAAGTTATTATAGATCATGCGATACAAAGAATAAAAATGCAATTCAAAGATTAGATCAATGCCGTACTTAAATTTTTAAAAAAATCAATTAAAACATGTGTAAGGTTTCTTAAAGATTTTATATATTCAATAAGTACACATTTCAGATTGTCTATCGTCAAAAATGCATTTGTAATAAGAAATAAATTAATGTATTCTTTCTCCACGACATTGGTGCCATGCATCAACTTTCTCTTGCATATATATATATATAAATACACCGACACGCATGTACATGTGTAACGTAATCATATACATGTTCATGTATGGATAACTAATATATCATGTCTACCCATTCCAACTAATAGACACGTTTTAACTCATCTCCAGCAGACGAGTTTTAAACAATTTGGCAAATGAAAAAATTGCTTTTATTCATAGAGGGTTTCGATATTTTGGCTAAAAATATTCAAATTCGGTTTATTGTATGTGGGAAAGGGTAAACGTCGCGTATAGCAATAGCCCCCATTTACCAATTATTGACTTTAACGGATCGCCTCTGTTGTGTACATGTAGTGGTAGACCGTCCGACTCAAGTGCGGGAGATCGCGGGTTTGATCCCCGGCCGGGTCATACCAAAGATTTATAGTAATGGCTGACTACCTTTGAGCGCGCTCAGGGTTGCGCGGTTAGCATTACGACTGTCCGGCTGGTGTCAGGATAAATGAACCAGTACTTCTGGTAACTTTACCAGGACACGCCGTGATATAATTGAAAACTTGTTGAAAGTGGAGTAACACGAAAAGCAATCTATTAATACATTTTTGCTTTTACTAATACGAGTTACTATGTAGAACACCTATGTCAGAAAGCCACCACCACAATCAGTCATCATTAACATTGTTAACGTTGCGAATGACCTACATTGTCTGCATGGTCCTTACAGACGAATAGTTCATTATCACCAATTATGATTACCTTCCAATTGGGCTAATTACATTAACACTTACCCTGTTCTTTGTGCGACTTTAACCCTTCCCACATGTAAACGTTTTTTTGCCCTATCTGAATCAGACGATTTAAAAACAGTATGGTAAAAAGATATATCAAAAGTAAATATTAATATGCGCTCGTTTTTTTTTTACTTTTTGTTGCAGTTGTCTTTTAGGAGAAAATCAAAAACTGTTTTGTTTGCACATGTAATGCTTTGTTAAGTTCATTTTAGTTGAATACTTATCATTTTAATTATAGAGGTCGCCATTTCATTACGTTTAAGGTTTTCATTACAGTTAGGGTTATTTTACAACAGTTCTACGTCAAATTCAGCTTCAATCTGGTAGTAGTTTTAACGGCTACTTTTCAATCGTCAAAATCAGTAAACTAATGTAATATTAGAAGACCTATGTGAAATATCAGTTAAAACCAGGTGTCATCCGATAAAATTAGAAACGGTACGGATTTTAAACGTATTCTACCGAGTTCAATTTTCCCTTGATGCGGCTCTCTTGACAAACCAAACTGGAGTGTATTTCTGGACATTCGTAAATACACAAAAGTGTGTATGTACACGAATGCTATTTCACTTCAGTGTATTTTTGAACATTTTGTAGATACATATTAGTGTGTACACCAATTGTATTGTATTTGACTGTATATTGTGACACTTATATATCAATATTAATGTGTACACGAATGCTTTTTACATGCACTTGAGTGAATTTTTGGACATTTGTAGATAGATATAAGTTTGAACACGAATGCTATTTGTTCCACTTTTGACTGTTTATCAGAAATTTCTTGAAAGTAACTATTGTCGTTCGCAACTGGTGTAGATTCAGTGAAGATTGCAAAAAAGCATGTGTTGATGTTGGTCTCCAGTGCTCGAATACGCCCTAAGATTGGTTATTCGCAGAGTCTTTGCAAACAAATTTATAAAGGAGACCAGACAAACTAAAAAACCAAACAGGATAAGACAAAAATAAACGTAATACAATCGATAATCAGTTATTGATCTGAATATTTCCCAAGATGACTCCTTCATGATTCTAATCTAGTTTGCGAATAGAGATCAGGGTAGAAGGACATGTATGCTGATCCAAACTCTCGCTGGTTGTAAAGTTACGAAAATAGGTATATTGTACGATGTAGTCCACACAGGCACAATATAATATCGTCAGTATCTATTTTTGGTTACCAGGAATGTTTATGTTTGATATATTTGTTAATTTATCACTCCTGGTATTTAAACAATTATTGTTATGCTACGAATAAAGACTCACCGGTCAATACTCACCTCGCCTGCGTCACTCATAATTCAGTACATAAGGAGCCTACGTCAGTGTATTATAATGTATTATCACAGATTAAAGGGGGGCGGTGTTGTAAGGAGTTAATGTGTCGGACGCCCAACCCAAATGTTGCGAGGTCGAGTCCTCCACTGTTTTCAAAAGACAGATCTGTTCCAGAAAGTGGTTCCAACATAAACGATAAATGAGCCGTCCCGCGCGAGAAATCTGGACTCTGCGTAAAATATCGACCCGGATCAGTATTCATGCCGTGCAGGCTTACCCCTGAGACGGAATGTGTCGGCCTGGAACAGTATGCGCGGATAGCCCAGGCTGATCTGGTCGATACATTACGCAGATGCCAAAATGTTGATTTTCTCGCGGGACGCTTCATATTCGTATTATCCTATCTACCAGGTATTGCGATTCAGCTTTTTATGGTTGTTTTCAGTTGTCTTTGTCCTTTCGTTTAGTTTAAACTAACGTTTGATACTGAAAGAACTACCCTCATAATTCGTAGTTTGTTCGTTTTATAGACGGTTTTGTGTAAGTTATCCATGTGACATCTGTTTGGCATTTTACTTAATATGTTCCGACACGCAGATATTGTTGACGCTTCTACAGCACACGAGTTTTAGTAAAACTATTGGGATCAAATTGAAATGTGCTTAAAAAAGCATGTTCGTTCTTGGCTACGTTGTTTCCAATTTTATTCATAAATCAAACTTTCATTTATTGAGAGTTTCAATATTTGATTGATAATTGAACATTCGTCTGCTGTGCAGATTTGTTTATTCCTTTCCTTCATACGACAATTCTGCAGCAGACGACTTTGAACATATTTTGTCAAAAAATAGAAAAGCTATATAATTGAATGAACCTATGACTATAAATGGAAAAGATTGTGGCAAAAGGTGAAATTGCTCTTATTTTCAAAAAGCCGTCTGTCACAAAGTCGTCAAAAGCGTCTTTATGAAGGAAAGGATTTATCTCACACTTGAAGGCGTTGACATGAAGGATATTAAACAGAGCATTGCATACAAGCAAATTCCATGGCATGCTGTTCTGTGTGGAATTTCTGTACCAGCTGTATCTCTCGCCATTTATATAAGACTTTAATCAACTATACTGAAGTAATTGTTTATATATTGCGACTCTACACAATACAACCTGCTTTTAAAAAAACAACAACTTGCATTCATGTAAATGCGTACCATTTTGTTCTTAAATCTTGACGCAATTTCACAAGGTGATCACAGCGACATTTTACCAAAAGTGTTCACAATGTTTTAAAATATCACTCACCAAGGATGTTTAGTCTAGTCCGAGGGTTTATCGTTCGTTATCGCGTTAAGACAGACGTGTTTATGACGCAGCTTTACCGCAAAGCGCAATTGACAATGCTATCCATTCCTGTCTACCTTGGACAATTACATTCAAACTGGTTTGGATGCTTGCACTGACTTCTGCAGGATACTTTGGCAAGTGTACCAGTCGGTGAAATGCAATCGGTGCGCATGTGCAAAAGTACCACATGATGCAAGTAGAATACAAATGCACTGTTTATAGTTACGATTGATAGGGGTATACACCTGTTTCGAATAGAACTGTTAACTAACCATTGTTTGTAATGGGACAAATAAGGTCGGACGGGTCATGTACTTGGCAGAGGGCTGCAGAATGAACATTCCATACTTTAGCCGTCCCGCGAGGAAACTATGGACACAAGTATCAAATATAAAAGTATTATGAATGTATAGATTTGAAAACATTGTTTACTAAGGACACTTTGCTCAAAATATCGATCCGGACCAACCTAAGCATGCCGCGCAGGCTTACCCGGAGGGAGATTTTACGCCACCTGTGGATATCCTTACTCTATACCTGTATTCCCATAGACGGAATGTGTCGGCCTGGATTAGCCTGCACGGACTGCGCAGGCTGATCTGGGTCGATACATAACGCAGATACCATACTGTTGGTTTTCTCGCTGGACGGCTATATATGGTATAAATCAGCCGAATAACGAGAAAAACCTACATTGTCTAATCCGGACAGACGCTTTCCGTCTCCTGTGGATTTTCTGTTTAAGGAATCATTAATATATACCTTTATCTCCCAGAGACGGAATATGTCGGTCAGGATTAACCTGCGCGGACTGCGCAGGCTGAGTAGGGGCAATACATTACAGTGGATGCCCTGGTTAATTCTCGACGTCGTCTGCTGTATATGGTTTGCTAGGCTGTAGCGTGATGTGATTATGTTGAAAGCGGTGTAAAACCCCATAATAACAAACACAACAAACGTATCAGAAGGAATTTTTCTTTTATCAGATTTTAATTACATGTCATAATTTGTGTTAATTGAGTTATAATTTTCAACGTCGTTTGCTGTATATGTTTTTTGTAGATGTATGGATGAATGGGTGACGCACAGAATGATCTTTTTTCTTCACTAGAAATCCGGCTGATCTGTTTTCCTTTTCCGTTACTTGTGTATACATAATATTAAAGTTTATGAACTTAAAACGATTTTAATCACAAAGTTTTCCTACTTATTCACAGCATGAAAGATAATCAGGTGCCAAGTCTTTTATTGGTAGGCTTAATGGTTTTGAACATTCACTGTGTCAGAAATGAATTTAAAAAGTGGAATAAACCAGGCTATACGAAAACACCCCTTCAACCTTTCCCACATACGTTTGCATCAGGCTTATTCTAACTTATCTGGAGAAAGATATGGAAAAATATCTTAATATAAAAGTATAGGGATAGAGTTGAATACATTGTGACAAAAAGGGAAATTGCTCATTCTTTCAAAGGTTGTCTGCTGCAGAGGCGTCAGAAAGCGTCTGTATGTGGGAAAGGGTTAAATGTGTTATTAATCCTTTTCCCACAGGTTAGTGCTTTAAGACACAACTGCAGTGGACAACTTTTGAAAACAATATGGCAAATTGAGAAATAGCTCATCTGGAGCAATTTCTCCGATTGACAAAATGTTTGTAACTACTTTCACTGATTAAATTGTCTTTGATAGAGAATTTTCATAGTCCCATGTTTATGTTGCCTTTCATTATCATCCAATATTCAAAAAGCAACTTAATTTCGCCATATGGCTTAGTCAATCCGGATTTTGCTACTTTTAAATTCGAATATTCTACAACATTTAAGAATTTATTTTCTACATACAAGCAAATGTACAATGAAGACGGGTGAGGCTAAGCATGGTATTTTCTATTAACATAGACAACACGACACCCTAATCGTTTACTTTCTATTGTTAAACACAATCCCCTTCCAAATACCTACAGTTTTCCGGGAAGTTCATTTTAGTCCGGCGCATTTATTATCATGCACTCGGTGAAAATGTTCATAGATTCGCGGGCAAGAAACTCATTATAAAGCATATAATGACAAATACTATCATGGTAACTACCCTGTGTCAAGAGGATTCTGCCTTTGAACAGTCTGGTTTACGTCATCAAACAAAAAACGTTTATCTAGCCATCTTTGTAAACCCTTTCCGATTTGCAGACGCATTTTTAACGCATTTGTTGCGGATGACTTTCGAAAGCATCGTGGCAAAAGGCGAAATTGCTCTTAAAGGTTTCGTCCGAGTTGCCTGAAACGTAAACTCAGACGCCTCTGGTAATAGGCTTACAAAACAAATCATCATTACGTGAGTCGTCTCGCAAGAAAACCAACATTATGGACTTTGCGTAAAGTGTCGACCCTGATCTGCCTAATCATGGCGCACAGGCTTACCCGGACAGACACGTTTACCTCCTGTGGATTTTCTGTTTCAGGAATCATTACAGTCTATACATCAATCGACCTGAGACGAAATGTGTCGGCCCGAATCAGTATGCGCGGACAGCGAAGGCTGATCTGGTCGATACATTACGCAGATATCATAATGTTGGTTTTCTCGTGGGCGGCTCATATACAGAATATTTACGATTACCTATATTATATAAGCCGTATGTATCGAACCAGATCAGCATGTGCATGCTAATCCGGGCCGACATATTACCTCTCTAGGGGATATGTGTACTTGATAGGGTAATGATTCCTGCAACAGAAAATCCACAGACGGCGGAAAATATATGTCCGGGTTAGTTTGCGCGCCATGATTAGGCTGATTCGGGTCGATACTTAAGCAGAGTTATGAACAGTGATCTATGAAAACCAATCATATCGTTACTAGCGCTTGTGTTGAAAAAAATCTGTCTACACATCTAAATGGGCAATGCTTGTCTTACGTGTCCTGCCTTCTGAAACTAAATAGCGAACAATGCGACTACGTACCAGGCGGTTAGTCTAGTTCTACGTCAAATTCAGCTTCAATCTAGATCTTCTTAAGGTCGGTTTTCCCAAAGCACCGCTCATTTCTAGATATAAACGAACCAAGCAAAAGCAATCACATTTGAACAATAAACAAAATCTGCTATGTAGCCATTTATCAGTTTGATCGATTGTTTTTATATTTTTAATTGTTTTAACCTAAGCAAGATGATCTATTAAATTCAGAAATAGAATCAAAATTTTCAAATATATAAATGATCTAATCATTTCCACATTACAGACGCATCTGCGGCAGCCGTATCATTATAAACAAATTTACTTTGTCTACAATTTTTTCAGCGATATTTCATAAATACATTTTCAGTTTCCGTATTTTTGCTCTGGTATGTTTTAAAATCATCTGCTGAAGTATAATTGTATGTTGTCAACGGGTTTAAAGGTGCTGAACTCCAGAAAATAGATATTACAGTCAAAGTTTTAAAACTGTCCAAAAGTTGTCTTGAAATATAAGAATTTTATTTCTGCGATAATAAATTCACTTTCCAACACCATCAACTGTTAATACTGATATGTTATGCTTCATTCATGTTTACTGGGTAAACATACCCAGTAAGCCCAGTACCCAGTAAGCCCAGTACCCAGTAAGCCACATATTGCACATTGACTTAGTTTTGAACTAGTTTGTACCTACTTTGTTGTCACTATAGGCATTTTTTGCAGAAGTAAACATTTCAAAATGTTGGTAGTTCAGCACCTTTTAAATATTGCCGACGGATATATCCTCAATCGGTCAAGGTCGGTTATTGTACAGTAGGTACTTGAAAACTTCTATTATTGTAATAGCTTTCGCAGTTGTCGAGTAATTTAGATAAGAAATAACACGAACATTTAGATATGTTTATATTGCCTTTCTCTTAGAATGAAACTGAATATCAGTTGTATCAGTGGCAAAGAAAAAAGGACCTTAATTGTCTTTAATCAAGCTCATTGTTCTACACATATATATATTAAAACTCGCAATGTTGTAATGAAATATTCTACATTGAGAAATTACACAAAATGTTAGAAAGGTAAATGTTGTCTTTGTTTGTAAATTGAAACATAATGACAGTTACGGCATATAAGAAGGGACCTTTATGGTCTGAAAACCATGATCATTGTTCGGAAATGTTCTTTACTGAAACATCACACAGCCGTGTAGATAGTTTTATAATGATTTGTTCTATCAATCGAAACTTATATCAGCTTTGGCTTATATAAACATCCTATATCATCTGAATTCAACTTTTTATTGCTTGAATATTATGCGTAAAACAATCGTACTGATCACATAGCTGCATTGTAAATATTCTAAATTAAGACTCAGCATTAGAAATGCATAGACATCAAGTCAGATATTGATCTGCAATAGGCACATTTTCTTGTGACGCTGGATGCATGACATAAACCGGTAATAATTGTGATTATCGACGTAATAAGTATTTGATTAGAAGATATATTTTTTTTACTTACTGATATATCACGTTTGTCTTAAAAGTAGTCCGTGCATACGGCATGCGTTTATGACGTCATCGGAATTGAAAGAACTGTTTACCGGACATGCTATATTTTCATTCTTGGCAGCTTCGAAACAATTTTGGAAAATATTAACAAACAACATTTTGAAAGAGATTCGAACTGATTGCTGGTAACGATGAAAAAGCTAGTTCTCCAACAATGATTTAAAAAATAAAAATATTTCATTTGAATCAGAAATCACAAAGTAAACACAATGTGTACCCCCCCCCCCTAGTGATACGACTGCAATACACTGCATGTTTCCTCAACGGAGGCTTTATCCCTTTCCTTCATATAGACGCTATATGACGCCTTTGCAGCAGACAGCGTTTTGAAAACATAGTCACAAAAGAAGAAAGTGCACAAAACGTGTAATTTCTCCTTTTGCCACAATGTTTTCCACTTTTAGTCATAGGTTATCCATTCAATTATAGAGATGTTCCACTTTTTGATGAAATATGTTCAAAGTCGTCTGCTGCAGAATTGTCGTATGAGGGAAAGGGTTTCTTCTCTACAAAACCAAAAATGGTGCAAGCCATCTTGAATGGTTGAAAATATGGCAACCTTGCAGATTCACAAAGAGGGTAAAATGAAATTCTTGTTCACTGAAAGTGCTTGTTTAATTCCAACAGCATGACAAAATGTTAGCTTCCTGTAAATATCGACCTTGTCTGAAAGGGCTATTTCTCAGGTGAGCGACCCAGGGTTTGATGGCCCTCTTATTGTATTTTCTAGGTGATGAAGTCAAGTTACAGTGTATACAGTTAGCTCTCAAGCAGTGTTCATCCTCCAGCTCTGCTACTCTCTTTCTTTCATCTTGGTGTGTCATGCCTCTGTATAACACACTGCCGGTAAGTTTTCTACCTACATTACAGTCTGCCTGTACAAATGAACAGTTACCCCACCCCCATTTTCACTCCTACAAAACATCTGCTGCTGACAAGTTTGAACACATTTAGATAGAAAAAGAGAATATCTCTGTAAATGAAAGTTTAATTATTGAAAAAAGTTGAAAACAGTGTGGCAAAAGATTAGTTACTCATTGTGATCAATTTCTCCTTTTGCCACAATGATTTCAAAAACGTACATAGTTGGAAAGCATCTGTATGTGCAAATGGATTCAACCCCCTTTCCTGCAGACGATAAATCTGCAGAAGACAACACATAATACTGAAAATCTAAAAAAATTAAATTGTGTATACTTTTTTTTTTGTATATGTAGTTTACCCTTTCCCTCATATAGACAGCTTTTTGATAACATCGTGACAAAAGAAAAAAATGCTCAGAACGAATAATTTCTTCTTTTGCCACAATGTTTTGCACTTTTAGTCATAGGTTATCCATTAAATTAAAGACATTTACTGCCGTTTAACTTTTTCCTTTAAACAACTTCCTCTCCCTAACCACTTGGCCAATTTAGTTGAAACTTTGTAGGAAGCACCCTCTCAATGTCCTCTTCTAAATTCCTTCAATTTTTTTTTATCCATTCAAAATTCTGGTTTCCATGGCAACCGAAAGAAAAAAATAGTGAAAACTTAAAAAATCTTCTTCTCCGAAAGTGGCAGGCCGATTTTCAAATAATTTTGTAGAAATGTTCCTTGGGTGACCCTTTATTAGATTTCTTCAAGAAATGTTGATTGGTCGAAAAACATGGCCGTCAAGGGGCGGGGCTATTTTTCCTTAAATGGCTATAGTGAAAACTTGAAAAATCTTCTTCTCCGAAATTGTCAAGCCGATTTTGAAATAATTCTGTAGAAATGTTCCTGGGGTGACCCTGTATCAGATTCCTTCAAGCATTGTCAATTGGTAAAAAACATGGCCGTCAGAGGGCGGGGCTATTTTACCTTATATAGCTGAAGATAAAACTTAAAATATCTTCTCCTCCGAAAGTTTCAGGCCGATTTTCAAATAATTTTCTTGAAATGTTCTTTGGGTGACCCTTTATCAGATTCCACAAAGCCTTGTTGATTGGTTGAAAAACATGGCCGCCAGGGGGCAGGGCTGTTTGCATATTTGGCTGTGGAGCGATACTGGCCCTCTTGGGCCTCTTGTTTATGCATCGTCTGGTAAAAACAATAGTGGTGAAACATTTCTAGTTTTCCGCCAATGTAGCTTTATATGATGTCAAGTCGGCGAGCCATTTAGACCCCTTATCCTGAGACGCGGCACATTATATTTTGTATATTTTTAGTTTTGCCACCAGGTGCTGCATTAAATATTTACGATTTAATACCCCTCTAGTCGATAATATAGGCCGCCTGTGATAGTCACAACTCCATGTACAACGTATTTTGTTATTGTACTTTTAATGTGGTTAAAAAATAGTATCTGGTTGTCCTGGAAGTTTTGGTTTTTGGCCTTTAACCATTTTTTCGGAGTTGTTAGCACCGATTAACGCAGGGTGAGACTACGCGAGAAAAGTTGTTCATCTTTGATTCCATAAATCTGCATTTTAAAAGTTAAAATTTAAAGAGCAAAAATTCACCGCATGGGTGGTATAGTGGTAGCACAATACTCAGGTGCGGGAGGTCGCGTGTTCGATCCACGGCCGGGTCAAACCACATACTTTGAAAATGCTCGTAATGACTGCCCTCCTTGGCGCTCATGGTTGAGGCGTTATAATTTCGACTGACTGGCCGAAGTCATGATAAATGGACCAGTTGTACTGGTAACGTTTCCGTGATATAACTGAAAACATGCTGAATAGGCGAAAAAAACAAGAAAAGAAAAAAACCCATTCAATACACAATTTTACAATGCTATAAGAATACATTTATTTTATTACATGAACAAACACACTATGTTTATAGAATATATAATGAAGAGGATATGCGTGTTTACATGTATACGAGCCGTTCACGAGAACACTAATATGATGCGTAATGTATCGACCCATATCAGCCTTAGTATGTCGTGCAGGCTAACCTGGACTGAAACGTTTCACCTTCTTGGAATTTTATGTTTCAGGAGTCATAACTCTATACCTTTATCCCCCTGAGACGGAATGTGTCGGCCGAGATTAGCCTGCGGGACATATGAGTCCATGTTGTTGGTTTCCCCCTTGGGACGGTTCGAATAAGCATTTTATCAACAAGAACATATTTAATGGGGAAAAACCTGATTCGATATTGATTCAAATTAGCATAGCATATAATGGTTGATATATTTTTAACAAAATAAATAGTGTATTATGACAGTGAAATGTAGCGAATTCATGAATGAGGTGTTACAAAGGTCGCGGTGCCCCTGGCGTGATTCGTATTAATGCGACATGGTTTCGGACCGTTGGACAGACATTTCAGTCTCAAAAGCAGTTATTAATGTATTGATAGAATGCCCTTTCTATGTTAAAGTAGTCATTTCATCGCGGTTATTTCATCCGTCAAATGTTGGTTATGTTTTTCTTATGTATTTTAAACTTATGTGTTGTACATCGATTGCGAAACAATATGTTAGCTTATATTATTCACGCTCGATGTATGCATGCAGGATACATTAACAAACAGTACTTGCGACCTTTGTGTGTAAAGGTCAAAATCCGCTCATCGCGGGACTCGATCCCGGGACCTTTGGTACGAGAATGAATGAATCTATATTGTTTTATGGCGCATCGACAGCTAAGGTCATTTAGCGCGCAATTAAAT
>JAUELF010231274.1:0-13517 GCA_031471495.1 Clinocardium nuttallii
AAGAATGTCGCCGCAACCGGGTATCGAACCCGTGACCACCAGATCACGAGTCAGATACGCTACCTATTGAGCTACCCCTCTTGTTGTAAACCACCTGTCTAAACTTGTTGTTAACCACCTGTCTAAACTATCATATATTTGTGCCATATCGAATGTTGTATTTTGTTCGATTTCCAGTCACATGGGTATTATAGGTAATGAAAAGGCAGATAGAGCTGCAAAATCTGCTCTTTCACAAGATAGATTTCCTTTTAAAATACCTTATTTTGATTTTAAACCTATAATCAATGAGTTGATTCGCGAGTATTGGTAAAGTGGCTGGAATGACCAGATGTATAATAAACTCCACTCTGTAAAGCCTGTGATTGGTAAGTGGCCGTCACCTTTAAGATCCTTTCGTCGTGAAGAAATTGTTCTTGCCCGTTTACGTATTGGGCACACATGGTTAACGCATGCATATTTACTGAAAGGTGAGGAAGCTCCTCAATGTATTCCATGTTTTACTCAATTGTCAGTACAACACATTCTTCTTGAGTGTACTGATTTCGCACCAATACGTGACAGGTTTGTTCAAGGCTCAAAGTATGCGTCAACTCTTTGAGTCTGTCAAACCTAATCTTTTATTTGAATTCCTTAGGGAAATTAATATTTTTGATAATATATGATTATTTTTAGAATCGTGCTTTCGCACATTCATTACTTTTACTTATCCAGTTTCACATGTTCTAAAATATTGTTTATCTTTATGTTAAGTATTACATAGTAATGTTTGGCTTGTTTACCTTTGTCCTATTTTACATTGACTTACATGTTGTTTTATATTATATAATATACCCTTGTTTATGTTTAAATTTTAATAGGTTCATCCTTTCAGTAATAAGCGCCCAAAATGACCTTAGTTGTCGACGGGCCTTACAACACCATTCATTCAATCATTCGATTCATGTAATTTTCAATAAATCTGCACACAAGGGCATTTGAAATGTGAAATATTTCATTTGTCAAATATAAATACACGAAATTGTCTGTCTTGAATGTCTGATTGTTCAAAGGATTAAGCTACTCTAGACCCTAGATTTGAATTTACACGTAAGTAAGGTATGTCTATCAGAGTTTACAACCCTAATTGTATTAATTACTTACCGTATTTTCACCTTATTCGTTTTGTCGTCTAACTCCAGATATCGTCCGATATTATTACTGTTCAATTCAAATTCAATTTCTTTATTATGTTGGGAAACGCTGTATGTGCACGTTGGAGCGATTCAATGTCTAGGACGATATACCCTGACCAAATCCAGTATTTAAGAATTTTGCGCGTAGGTATTCCTTTACGATTTAAAGAGAAAACAAATACGTCGCATTGAATTATATCTGCGCCAAATTCCCTTTTAAAAGAAGCACATGTGTAGGTGAACTAGCCGACGTGATGTGACTAAAGAAGTATTAAAAGCGGCGTTAAACTCCAATCAGTCAACCAATCAACGATGTTTAAAATCGGTCGACTCCATATATTGATAACTAAAAACAAACACTACTGATTTCACAAACTGACTCACCGGAATCTGTTTTGTTTGCAATACCCTCAATATTGACATTGGCGCTGAAAGACTTTACAGCGCATTGTAAATGTCGTAAATATTTGAATTTTTATTGCGGCGATCCGAGCTATTCGGAGACAGTGAACATTCTGACCTCCATTCTGCATCGCTAAATATGTCATTTATTCTACTTTTGTACCAGTTATTATTTTGGTTAAACCTCAAGCGTTTACCTAAATACAAAATGTCTAGATACAAAATATAACATTTATATAACTCGAAACAAGTTGTGATTTACAAGTTACTGGAATAATGTTCTTCATTTAGGTATTAGTAATATCTATGATCTATAATTATGTGTTCATATGTCTTCGTGGATTCGGTTTCCGATTAAGAAATTACATTATTAAATGATAACATAGCAGTCGTATAAAATAATGGAAGACAATCTTTCTTTGTACATTGTATTCTTAGCTATCTGGACAATACGCTGATCTGTATGGGTGATGTCGTGTACAACCACTGTGGGGTCAAATCAGCTACGGTTTATACGTCTATCATGTCGTACAAACTTCTTCTTGCATTTGATACAAATGGAGCATGTCAAATAGGTAAGTATGTTTGACGAATTGGGTATATACTCGAGTAATAAGTTATAAACCTTTCTAACATATAGGTGAAGTCTGGGGTCTCTGCAGTAGCCGTCTTTTGAAAATATTGTGGCAAAAGGAGAAATTGCCTAGAACGAGTAGCTCTCCTTTTGCCACAATAGTTTCAACTTTCCTCTATTTTAAAATAATGTGCCTGTGTTTTGAGAGTTGTCTGTTGCAGATTAGTTGTATGGGGCAAAGGGTAAACTGGGATAGGCGTCTGAGCACGACAGTATTGTTAAGAAATACGACGCGCATATCTCTGATCTTTATGTTGGGTTAAATTCCGAGACACCTTTGATTTCATTAAATGATTCATTGTAATTTAAGTACAGCAATAACTCGAAGTCGAAAGTTGTCTGCTAAATATGGGAAAGGGCTAGGCTATATTAACGCGTGTGAAGGTTGAAATCTTATTGCATCGATTTACACATACCTTATAATGCATTTTCATTTAATAATTTGTGTATCGTACTTTTTGTAACTGTACACGTACAAATATTTGTGTTGGTTGTGAATATGAATCAAGACAAAATCCGGTTTGATTCAAGTCAAGTCTGAAAATGTAAATCAACCGTGTTCTGGGAAAGCCTACCTCAAACTATTTTAGACAAGTGTAGAAGTCGATCCATTTCCGTTAAGTGACATAAATGTGTTATGTATGTCATTTAAATTAGTGAACAGTGCTGACCCAGAACAGACAATACGAATGCGAAGATTTAGTTGGATCTACACTGGTCACAAATGCGTTTGGGTTGGTTTTCCTGGAACATAGCTCATATTTCTTTTCAGTCAAACATACCTTTGGAACAGTCGACACAAATCCGGTTGAAAACGGCAATGTGCCGCCGAATGCTTCCAGCAACAAGCCGATGAACTCTGCACACGTGATGTGCGTTGTAATGATTTTTCTGTTGTCATTGAAGAAAATGAATTTATTTTACTGACACTTTTATCATAGAAAATATGTTTAACTGTTAAATATCTTTGGATGAATGTTTATGTAATACATATGTGATCTCATGCAAAATGGGTGTAACTACATAGTGTATTAAGATATATGTATTCATCATGAAAATTAAGGTATGTTAGTACAGTTTTATCAGAACAATATTTAGAATATAGATTAATTAAGTTTAATACTTACCAATTTATAACCATCCGTTGTATATATACAATATATTTTGTATTATATATACATGTATGTATTAACTTAATTAACAGTCAATTACTAATATTCTAATTACTCTGTACGGTTATGTTCATTCTAAGTTTATTCTACCCAAGATTATAAGCTAAGGACATTGCTATCAATAAAGAAAACTTAATCGACTGATTGAACCATTCGTTTTTAATATGACTTTATTATTATGCTTCCAAATCGTTATCCTGCTACATTTCCTGCGAATAGTAAGCTTGTCGTGATTATGCATATTCATGAAGTATTTATGATTGAAAACGCAAGTAAGTTGCGAACTATGTTGACCCAGGCCAACCGTAACATGCCGCAAATACGGGCATGACACCCCTGGATGAAAATATGTGAAATAGCAAGAATATATTGAGTTAGAGAAGGGAAACAATACAGTTGATCTGATAACCTTTAACTGGCAAAAAGATCATTGTGTCGCATCTATCGAAATGTGATCGTGTTTTATTGCGAGCAGTGAACATCCCCTTGAGTCTGTGCAACCGTAGAGACAGAGTCTTCCCAGAGTCCTTACTGTCCGTTGATTTGTTGTTTAGACCATTATGCATTTTTGAGTCCATCTCTAAGCTATAATTGCTCTTTTAAAGATGCACGTACTGTTTAATTCGGTTCCCTAAAATCATGCCAAATGGTACAGCCTAGCCTATGACCCATGTAAAATCAGGCATCTAAAAGCATGTGCCTTGGTGCATTTTGAACATGCCCCAGTGTTACCAATTTGGTTGAAAAGGACCATATGCCCCAGTGTAACCAATGTGGTTGAAAAGGCACTCATGCCTCAGAGTTACCAATGTGGTTTTATATGAGCCTCCGCTGAAGATAGATAGTGTTACACTTATAAACAGTGATGAATCCGGCAAACAAATGCAATATAACCAAAGGACAATTCAGATTTACCTAGCATTTTGTAAGTTGGGAATGTATACTATAAACGGATTGTTTGTACGATGTCTTGCTCTGTTATCAACAATATGTCAGTAATATCACGGCGTGTCCTGTGTGTGTAAGTTAGATTATACTACTGGTCCATTTATCCTGACAGCAGCGAATCAGTCATAATGCAAACCCCACAGTCTTGAGCACCAATGAGGGAAAGCCATATATACACTTTTTTAATTACTTGAAATAACCCCACGCAGGCTGCATCACCCGAGCTTGGTGTTCTTCTACTACACCACCGATTGAATAGACTAACAGGTCGTGCAGATAATTGTTATAACTGCCAATAACCTAACTCTAATAATGTTAGGTAAATCTTACTATAAACCTATTACACGCCGTGTACAAACTAACAACAAAATGAATAGTGAGTGTTCATTAGGTTTACAACTCAATGCAATTATTTAACGCTATGTTATTAAATTACGACACGGCCCATCGTCGCACAAAACAGAATATCGTTAAATGAAAGGAAAAGAAAAACTTGTCTCTCCTACTAATACCAAACTAGTGAGGGATATTGATAAAACGGTCATCAACTCAACTCACTTTTCCAGTCGACAGGTTCTTCTATATTGAGAAGACTTGCGTGTACTCGCCATTGTGTCCACGTTGATCCTGGTCTGAATTGGTCGCCAATTTCCTTTAAAGTGACGTATATCATGATGGTTTCTTGTGCATACTGTCCATTGCCGCAATCATGAATTGTTCAGTTAAATCACGGTGTTTCCTGTGTTAGTTACTAGTACTACAGACATCAGCAAGTCAGTCGTTGTGATAACACCACAATTCTGAGCACCAAGAAGGGAAAGCCATAACTAGTATTCTTAAGTCGTTGGTAATTAGCGTGCAGGGCTCGATTCCGCACCGAGGTGGACGCACTACCAGAACAATATCGAGGCAAATACTGTTGAAAGTCACGAGTGATTGAACATGAATAAACGTGTTCACACTTCCAGACGCAATATGGCGCTTCTGCAGCAGCAGTCAACATTTGCAAACGTTATGGCAAAAGGAGACATTCAACATAATGACCAATAACGTTTACCCTAGGTTTTCAGTTTTGTCTAAACGTGTTTAAATTCGTCCGCTGCACACGTTCTATACGTGGGGAATGGTTAACTTATTTTTACCCACAAACATCTTATCACCAAATATGTCTGACTCAATTCATAGAAGAAGATCCATTCTGTCAAGTACGGTACGCTTGTGATATGTGTTGCTTATCTGCCTAACTTCAACATTTCCTTGTAACTATTCTCGTTTAATTGTGGTAATGACTGGCCTACGAGTTAAAGTTCACTAGCATTATTTGTCTCGATCGAGTCTCCAAGGGGGCTATAAGTTTGCGTCATTCTGCAATAAATTGTCCGATTTGATGATGAGGGGCGTGTCGATTACTCATGAATCAAAAGCTTATCCGTATCATATTTCATATGCTATAATACTTAAATAGTTCTAATTATATATGCCCACATATGTATATCTTGGGAGGCGGTTATGTCGCGTACCACATTTGTGTCATTGTGACTTTGAATTTGAACCCGTTCTGAGAGAAAGTTTGTGCCCGGCCATATTTTCTATGCTATAAAATTTACTTTCTGTCCATGTAACATTACCTTTACTACAATACTTACACGTATTACTTTAGGTAAGTACATGCATCTTGTTTTCTGTGTTTTGTTTAAACATTTTAAACATTTTAAATTACGGTGTGTCTAAAATAATTTGAACATGTGCATTGCAAAGTCTACAATATAACATGAGCTGAAAGAAAAATCCCCGATAAGCCTTCATAATCTTACTGTTTGTCTAAATGCTTCACTAAGGTGTTTTTGTTTTCTCAAATAAAATTTGGAGTATTAAGTTCACCTTAAAATATCAAATAATTCACGCTGCCTTCTGTATTAGGATTGTTTTGGATTTAAAGAAGTTTTAAACAGTATTGCAATTTTATCACGGCGACATTTCACCTATTCGTGATTCTTAAAAGATAAACCGATACGAGATCGTCAAAAGTGTAATGCCGAGTGACCCTCTACTAGGATTGCATAGAGCTGGGTTCGATAAATATGCGCATTAAAAGTTGTGCGAAATAGGTTTACGTGGTTTCCCTTTGCAACGATATTTTCGGTGCGATCTTAATCAACATAATACATATGGAAAAATTCGCATATGGTCAAAATACATTGATTTTAGCTCACCTAAGCACGTAATGCGAGACGAGCTTTTGTGATCACTCATCGTCCTGCGTCAGGCATCTGTCCTTCCGTCTGTTAACAATTTCCTACAAATGACTCTTTTTACTAAACTAATGGACTGATTTCAAAATAATTTCAAAGGTGTTAAACACAATTAATTCCAAGTAGAACTTTCCGTCTGTTATAAATGTCCTACAAATGACTCTTTCTAGTAAACAAATAGACTGATTTCAAAATAATTTCATAGGTGTTAAACACAATTAATTCAAAGTAGAACTTTGGTTGCTGCAGCTCATTTAAGGATGTACTGAACTGAGCAGTTGAAATTTAAAAATAAAAAAAATGTTACTTTCTTATTAAATATTCTGATTGTGTTGTCAATTAAAACCTTTTTAGTCATTATACCTTTTTATTATGCTTCAAAAACTTTAAGAAAAAAGTGGGGAAAAAAAGTAGAAAATATTGGTAAAGTTTTATGACACTTGAAGATATGTTTGAAAAAATTAATAATCATATTTTTTAGCCATTCAAACAAAAAAAAATAAAATCATTGCACAATGACATATACTTTTCTTTTTAAATTTTTGATAAATGATAGTAATTGAAATAACCTAAAGAAGTTACAGAAAAAGTTAAATATTATAAATATGTTTTTTCCTTATTTCAAAGTTTTGCAATTGTCTATTCTTACACCTGACAAATATTGGTTCTCATTAGGGTAAATTAGTCTTTATATTTTAGGTTTAACTACATCGTATCACATGAACTTTCAAAGATATGGATAACATGACTTCAGAATGAGACTTAATCCACAAGAAGACAAACAATTAGCATATCATCTTTCAAAATATCGGCAATTTACGTGAAAACTTGTTCGGGTTTTCTATAGTGAAGGTATCTATGATTAATATCGATACAAACATCTGAGTATGCCCCTGGGTTCAAAATTGGCCCCACCCAGAAGCACCTGAGATTTATGGGGAAAACTTTAAAATCTTCTTGTCTGAAACCTATAGGCATAAATCTTAAATATTTGATGAGAAGCATTATCTAGTTATCCTAGGGGTCACCTGTTTTATAAAGAGATATATAGGAAAATACTTAGAAAATATTCGTGTCTGAAACTTAAAGGCTTAAATATTAGATGTATGGTTCAAAATTGGCTCCGCCCTGGGGGTCACCTGTACGAAGAGATATATAGGGAAAAACTTAAAGGTATTCTTGTTAAATTAACTGGTACATAAACATTTATTTTGTGTCCTTCGTCATATTGACTTGACGAAACACAGACAACTTAGGGTGAGGGTTTTTCGCTCTATGGGCCTCTTGTGGTGGCTAACCTGACTGCACAATGAGTTATTGTGGTTGGCATATCAAATCACATTTCATGACTCATGTGGGCGATCCATGCCCATCATGGCCTTCCTGATTATGTTTTTAACACATTGTGCCATGTTTATGAAACTAGTTTTAATAAGATCCTTTTCTGAGACCCGATCGGCGGTATATCTTGTCGCTGCCATGTTGCATGTTGCGTGTGTCCGGTTCTTTCGTGTTCTGACTATTTCGCAGCGATTTATGACTGAAATCCAGGGAAAATGCGGATGTTACCAGTTTGTTACGATTAAGTTATCATATCACAGCTATGGTATTGCTAATGTTGTTGTTCACAGTAATGTGATCGATTTAAAACTGATAGTTATGTTTATGTTCTTGGTGTTAAGAAATGCTATTTATTCATTCCAAATGACTTGTACATATCTGCTTTCACAGAAAGATGTTCGATAGATTCAGCGTTACTTTAGCAGAAGTCACACACACTTGATGGTTTATATTTATAATTATGCACATTTTTATTTGAAGGTAAGACCTGAGTTGAAAATTGATATTGGAAACGTCTTAATGATGTATCAGTTGTTGATTTAAACGGTATAACATAATGGCATTTCAAATCTTCTTTTACATTCAAAGACTTTTCCCATTTTCCTTCATATTTTGTTTAAACAATGCTTTTTGTGGTATTTGAATTATATACAAAGAAATATTTCCTTGTTTTATTCCTACAATCTGGTGTACAAATTGTTCGTTTTCAACATTTATCGAAGTTTCAGTTTTTATTGCATTTTTCATAATGAATGTTAACATTATTAAAAAGTCTCATATTTTAAAGAGAATGCGTGTTACTTTTTTAATTTATAAAGGACAACACCAGCAATAATAAAAATAATAACTCTAACGCTACAACCGATCAAAACGTTTCTTATAAGAAACGATTTTCTATCTTCATTGTAATTTTGTAATTTGGAGGGACTGTCTCAAAGGTTGATGTGGAACAATTGATGTCGGAGCAAATCTTGAACAATGTCTCCATTTACAATCGCATCAGAGAGACCTTCAATGGCGGAAGATACGTTGGCTGCATTAAGGTCATAAATGCCCTTTGATGCCAAAACAATGCATACATTAAGAGTGTCGTTGTTATTATGAACACTCACGGGATATCCAAACCACATAACATGATTTTCTTCCAATCGCATCGTATGTTTTTTGTATGAGTTTTAACACGACATCGGAAACAGAATTACCCTTGCTGATTACGGATCGTTTATTTCTATGCCTATTATCAAAGTCAATCAAGAGGGTTTACTTGGCGTCGTCAGAAACAAATGGATTAGCTATTATTTCGAACTCAATGACATCCGTTATGGCATGAAGGGTCCACTCTGCCGAACAATATGAACCGACACTTAACATTTGAACAAATATTGATACCAAAGCACCCTCTGTTTTACTTTCATCTATATCATTGAAACCTTGAATTAAAGTACAGAACACCCTTTGGAAATCCGAAAATGTAGATTTCCAAACTATGTTTCGTCCACCGTCCGTTTAAACGTAACACTGATAGTGCGTGCCAAATGCAAAGTCTCGCAGTTCAGCCAATGTTTTCTCTCTATGATCTTCCAACACAGTCGAAACCTTTGTAATGTGTTGTTCATACAATAAACAAAATATCTGGGCCAAGGATAAGAGGCGGGATCGTCCTTGCATAGGTAACGTTTCTGAAACGAAATTTTTAATAATATAGTTGTTATTAGCATACGGTTTTGGTTTCAATTGCCTAATTTGCCAAATATAAGTCTACTGCCTCGATTAGAGGGAACTTTCTTTTTTCCCTTAGTGAACTTATGCCACATATGGTACAAGTAAATTGGAAGTATGAGTTGGATATAGAAATCAATCTTTCTATAAATTAAGTTGTTCACTATGAACAATTCTCATTATCTTCAAAATGCCGTCAGCTACAGACGCGTCAAATCTTTGTAAAGGACAAAAAAGTATAATATGCGTCAAAGTAATTACTAAGCAGACAAAGCGACTTCTTACCTCGAGACAACTCGTATACCAGCCTCAATCGTCTCTATTATAGCATGCTACGGGTATATCCTGGTTGAGTGTTGTTTTCAGTTGACTACATAAACAATAGTATGTTACCTCACCTGTAAATAATATTGACCGTTCTTCCTGGTTTCAACATGTTAATGAGGTAGAGGGTTTTCAAATTATACTAATCAGGTAATAATGTAAAAAGTAATACTAGTTCAGAAGCGACATTTACGGACGCCTCTGCAGCAGACGCTAGTGGAAAATATAATGAGCAATGTTTAAATGTACCTTAATGTTTTCCACACATTTCAGTTATTCAGTTTCGTTATAGAGATTATCCGTATGTTTACCTAGAGGTTTTCAAATTCGTCTGTTTCAAATGTATTGTATGATGGAAAGGTTTTAGATTGTATGAATGTAGGTCATGAACTTCGATCACAAAAGGGAACATGTCTGTTGCATCGACTTTTGTATTCCACAGCCAATCTTGGTAGATTCATATTTGCTCCAGGTTATATTTGTAAAATGATAACAAAACTGCAAATTCATCAAATTCAACATCGTCGTTGTAATAGATAATACACTTTACAATATAGAGATCCGTTATCAGAAAATAAACAATCACGTTGGCAGTTTTCGGTTTATTCCTTCAAGTAGACTATAAACCTCACGCACACAAATAACACTTTATTTTAAGTTGGGTAATACAAAGAACGTTAACCGAATATCCGGATCAGACTGTGCTTCATTACACATAGTCCACATCTTGAAATATCTACATATTAGAATGAAAGATGGCCGCTGGAAATTATGCAATCTGGTCTTAAACATTATCATGTTTTAAAAAATAAAATTGGTTTTAGAGTTGCTTGGATTGTGATGTTGTGTGAAGCAAGCATATCATTTATTTACATTATATATACACACATAGTTTGTACAGAAACTAAGAATCGAAATCTACCGATGAAGAAAGTATGCTTTGACTTATTTCAGTATGCATATTGCAGATAAGGACATAGACCACTTTTGTCCTGCCATTTTGAATTTAATAAATACTAAGGCCGACATTCCCACCATCGAGTACATGGCAAGGTTATCGAAAACAAATTAGACCATAGAAGTCAGCACTTATCGCAATTTCCTAGACAAAAAAGGGAGTTTTGATTCCGTCTTTAGTGAACTGGCTATCGTAATTTAACTGAAATACGAATAAATATGTAGGAATACGGAGACGATAACGTTATTTTCTCTCTTCCGTGAACGGGGATATGGCGTTTTTTTGCAAGACATATTTTAAAGTGTTTCCTTATAAACCCTTTCTCATAACAGCAATTCTGCAGCAGACGACTTTGAAAATGTCTACTAGAAAATATTGAAAATGTCTTCTCAAAAATATTGAAGATGTCTACTCAAAAATATTGAATTATAATTTGAGGGTTTATTATTACAGAAAAGTTTTTAAAAATGTGTCCAAAACAGAAATTGCTCATATTGAGCAATTTCTCTTTTTGTCACGATGTTTTTAAAAGTCGTCTGCTGCAGATGAATTGTACGTCAAAATATGTATTTAGGGTTAACTCAGAATAGCTGATAAAGAATTATCGTATTCAATTCCATGAATACGAAGGATAATAGCGCTTAAAGAAGACAACACGTTTTTAGATACAGGATGTTGTATTTATGTCACAAATAAGGGCTCGAAACGAAACCTCTTAATATTTAATAATATTTAATATATTGTCTTTTATTGAAAGTGAACAGAAGTCAAGAGTCAGAGCTTTACATGCTCTCATATTTTCATGTTTTGTAATCACTGATTTCCTTTTAACCATAATGTTTTAAAACATCGTCTGCTTCAGATGCGTTTAAATGCGTATGTATGTGACAAGGAGATATAAAGAAAAGGTCCACACTTCAAGTGTCGAAATGATTTTAGCGCTACGAAGACCTTGTGCAATCTTGTTGAAATTGATAATTGTTCGCATAGGTTGATTGTACAAATTCTCCCTTATAATACAACTGTAAAACCGTTGTACCGACACAGATAACGTCTGACTAGCAGACATGTTTTAAAAACCTTGTTGGAAACTTTCTTTTTTCCTACAGTATTTACAACTATGTATCAAATTAATACTTTCAACTCTTCCGATGCTACAAGTCGTCCTCCCATTTGTTTGAGGGCAGAATACACTGGCAAATGTCATGTCAGGTTAACAGTAATATATACCGGATATACGCACTTTGTCGTAGGGTACATTTAGTGCAGGGCGAAAATCAAAGCAGTAATACTTCTCTGTCCACCTCTAGGATCTCTCGAAGACTTTAAAAATGGTAGTAAGTAAGGACTACCAGCGGCGCTAAGCATTACGACTGGCTCGCTGATGTTAGAATTAATTAAACTGGCGTGATATAACTGACAAGTTGTAGAAATCGGGGTTACGCATCGTGCAAACAAACAAAGATATCTCTTGACAAACACGTTATAATAGTCGGTATGTACAGTTCATCAATAACAAGCGAAGTGGAAGCTTCTTAATGGCCAAACTCAGACACACGGTTAAACGGGAACGGCATGATATGACTGGAATTATGGTAAAAGCGGCGTAAAATACAAATCAATCAAACAAGCACACGTAGGTGAAAACTTAAATACATTGACTACGAGCATGGTTTTATTATGACACCCGTGATTTCTCTTATCATCATTTCGTGGAAGGATATTCGCGTTGACCTTCTTCTATTTTGAGAAAAGAAATCGTCTGCTTGTTTTTTATACTATCACCTAGGGTGTACTTTGGACTAGGATGGAAAAGAGTGATTAAACACGGCTTTCTTCCAGCTTAATTGTGTATTTTATCTGTATTGTTCCCGCCAGTTACGTTGGATTAAGGTAAACCACGCGCAGATTGTCGTTAGTCTCAGACCAGTATGGCATTTGCATTATCAAAATGATTAACGGATTGAGTCTTTTAAAGTTTCCTGTGACTCATATCATTTGGTTGAAAATGGACAGCTATCGGTTTTCTTAGCGCTTTGGCTTTTGCAAATGTTTTAGGTATGAATATAATTACAATAAACTGAAATTGTATAATAAACCCTTGCATGTACCTTTGCTCTTTGTCACTGTACACTTTTTACAATAATTATAAAAGTTTGGGCTATAGTTATAGCCTTGGCTATTGTTGTTTTTGTTAGTATTATTAGTCGCCGGTAGAAGCCGGAAACTATATTCATATTCCTTGTTCAGATATAACATGAGAGAACATCTAAATGTTAATCCATAAAAATATTTCGGTTGCGATTTTTTAAAATCTTTTAGTTATGATAAAAGTAAGTAGGTAATAGTTTTAATTATAGTGATATGTGTATAACAAGACTTACATATAATTCAATAGAATAATAACAAGAGGGCCATGATGGCCCTGGATCGCTCACCTGATTTTTTTCTTCACTTTAGCAATATAAGCACCGCTTGTAGTTTCCAACCTTGGCTTGAAGAAATCTGATAGAGAGTCACCCTAGGAACATTTCTAGTAAATATTTTGAAAATCGGTCAGACACTTTCGGAGAAGAAGATTTTTTAAGTTTC
>JAUELF010231285.1:0-13517 GCA_031471495.1 Clinocardium nuttallii
CCTCAACCGGGTATCGAACCCGTGACCTCCAGATCACGAGTCAGATACGCTACCAACTGAGCTACCCGGCCGGGCAGCAATAAAATTGAAGGCTGGGAGTAGTTTTATGTCAATAAACCTGCATGTGAATAAAGCTAGTTTAATAATTATTGTGCTTTTAGTATGAACAAAATGACCACTTAAGTTCACCATATGCGATGTAGAATTTCAACTCTTTCCCTATGGATTATGCCCAGACTCCCTACCTAACCTGTGTGTATACTCAATTGTCACCAAGTTATGCCCATGTAGGCATATCATTTCTGGATGGTGTTAGACATCAATTTTAGTTTCTCTATAAGATACTAACTGTCCTTTCATTACATATAATTGGTTTTAAATTTATTCTTAACCCTTTCCATATACCGGTACAACAAAACTGCAGCAGACAACTTCGAAAAAACATGAAAAATCTCCATAAAAGATAGTTTAATTGTTAAATAAAGTTGAAAACATTGTGTGGCCAAAGGAGAATTCACCAAGGCCACAATGTTTTCAAAAGTCATTTAACAATTAAACTATCTTATAATGAGATTGTTCATGTTTTTGACAATATATTTTCAAAAAGCTATTGCATCTGCAGGTGGGAAAGGGTTAAGCTTTTAACAAGTATTCAATTTACATATCGCTAAAACTGTCAGAAAAATAAACAACAAAGTTATGAATGTATTGTCTCTGGTCAGTTATGGCTGGGAAAGTGACAAAAACAAATGTGGAACACAACAGTTACTGTGCATCTATTTTTTATATGCTTTTTCGTTCTTAGTTAGTTGAATTACAAACCCATACCCTGTCAAAGAGTTAGCTGTTGACACACCTGCAATAAACATAATTATCACAGCATTTCATATGAATGTGTTATTATTTTCTCCGTTTTCACCTTCTAATTATTCTTTTCGAAAGACGTTTTAAGTCCGAGAGGCATTGATAAGTAGCAGTAAAATGGTATTTTCCTGACAATATCTCTCTTATTACTTAAGATTATCAGATTGTATGCGGTAATTACTTTCTAATGACGCAGTAAATGTTGGAAATATGCCTCTGGAGACACAAATATTTATGATTTTGATTCAGTAGAAAATTTTGCATCAGAAAGCGTCTATATGAGGGAAAGGGTTAAATTCTTACCACAATGTACAAATCAAACTATAGGTCCAGTTCTCAACTTCCCAAATACAAAACTTATCATTATATACTAATCAAGATTTTCCAATAGCGAGAATTAAATATATATAATGTACGGATGTCTCGCCACGCCTTGAATGGTTATTGACATTTATCATTGCAATGCATCTTGGTATTTAAAACAAGAATATCTCAAAATCAATAAAAGCTTCATGGCTGAGTAAAACCTTTGAAATTAAGATATCATTTGTTCATCACTTTATTGATTAGCCTAACACAATACAGCTTGTCTTTTGAGAACAAGAATTAAAATCAACTTCACAATGTATCAACCAAGACCAGCAAACCTAATTTGATATTTTTTATTTTAGAGATGTCTGCTATGAAATAATCTGATGTTAAAAGTGTAGTCTATGATATGATCATATATATATATGTGTGATACAGAGATAAAAATACTGTTGAAAAGGGGAAAATTGCTCTGAGCAATTCTTTACAATAATATTCAAAAGATGTCTGAAGCCTAGAAGTGTCTCTGAAAGTTATTGGATGAATGGTAGAATATAGCTTGCTCGGTTCTTTTCAAAGTAGCTTTTGACTGATGGGAAAACGCCCTTTATTAGATAATAACCCGCATTATACATTTGCATATATCTATGTGGTATTTTGGTATGACATCTTTACTGTTTCATAAACAAGATTTGTTTTTTACTTCGTTTTTAACATTATTTCAGTTATATCATGGCAACAGTTCCCTTATTCATGATTCCTGGGTATACAAACCAGTACTTGGCTAGGAAATGTGCATTGCCCAAGGGCACTCCACCATGAACAAGAGAAAACATGAACAAGAGAAAACCTTATAAGTTATTGATTGATGATATCATTGTACTTTTCACTCAGTAACATGCAGCAAAAGCAACTGCATGACTGTAACAGACTGAAATTAATTTTCCTGAGTGAATTCACCTGTCTATTGTGTATTCACCCTGTCCCTCTTGCAGATGCATTTTGACACATCTGAGGCTGAATTCTCTTGAAAACAGTGTCACTGTGACAGTGGCAATAAGGAAGAACTTGGGCATGATGAGCCAATCTTATTTTGACACAATGTTATCAATTTAATTCATATATATACAAATGTAATACTTTTGTTTAGTGTGATATGCCCTATTTCTGTCTAGATGTTTTCAAAGTACTTTTGTTGCCACATTTTGAAAGCTGTCTGCTGCAGAGGCATCAGAAAGTGTCTTTATGAGGGAAAGGGTTAAAATTAAGTAACATTAATGAATAAAATTGAAACATCCATCAGAGCATCATGGAAAGGGTAAAGGAAGCTTAGCACAACAAATTAAAGTTTTACCAGTTTATTAAAATCAGATGTATGCTGATTGATGCTACTAGTGGATATTGGCAATCAAAACAAAATGTAACTCTTTTTCACTTTCACATGAATCTGCAGCAGACAACTATTGAACACATTATCATAAATGAGCAATTTCTCCTTTTGCCACAATGTTTCAACTTTATCCATTTTCAATAATGTTCACGATGCAGACTCATTTTGACACATCTTCAGCAAATAACTTTGAAAACTGTTGAACATTATTGCAAAAGAAGAAATAGCTGATGATGAGCAATGTTTTCCACTCTATTCAATAATTGTATTAAACTTAAATTTAATCTATGAACCCTTTCACACATACAGAGGCATCTGTCGCAAGGTATTTTTGAAAATATTGCAGTATTTTGACACAATGTTTTCAACTCTGTTCAATAACTTTACTTTCATTTTGGCCTTATAGATCTTTTTAAGTTGTCTGCTGCAAATTTGTTGAATGTAGTAAATGGTCAAGAGAATTTTTCAACATTTTCTTCTAGATGTGTTCAAGTTGTCTGATGTAAATGTGTTGTACGTACCTATGTTGGAAAAGGATTACCTTTTCCCTGATATACTATTGTTAGTTAAAACATAGATCTGCACAGAAAATGTAAATTGGAAACTTGAAAGAATACTTTTGATTCAAAATGTTTGTTCCCATTCATTTTCGAAGAGAAAGCAATTTTCAAATCATGTTGCATAAATTTGTCACTTCTGAGTTATTTATTTGTGTGCAAATGTAAATACACATCGTCTAAAAATCTGACTGTTGATTTTTGTTTGCAATATAGGTCATTTATATCCAATACTTTGAATGCAACAGGAGTGATCAATATGAACAGCAGCACTGTGCAAATTCAAACATTGTATTCCAACTGACAATTTTGAAAAAAAATCCCTCAGTGACAGTCTTAACCCTTTCCCTCATATAGAATCTTTCTGCAGCAGACAGCAGACAAAACGTGCAATTTCTCCTTTTGCCACAATGTTTTCCACTTTTTGTCGATAGGTTATCCATTCAATAATTGAGATTTTCTATGTTTTGACAAATTATGTTTAAAGTCGTCTACTGCAGAATTTTTATATGAGGGAAAGGGTTAAGTGTCTTCTACTGTCAGAGTAATATGCAGGACTAACTTTGGAGCTTCAGCTCATAATTGTGAACTATGTACAAGGTTGCTTTGAGGCAAGAAACACAAAGATATAGCAGATAAAAACCACTGTACATGGCCAGTGGTTGCCCAATGATTCAGGGGATTATAGTCTAGAATACAATGATTCTTCACAAGTTTGCAAAGTCATGCTGGAAATATGACAAATCTGCCTTAACTTTTTTGGGGGGCGTTAAATTTAATCTGGGTATTATAAATTTTAAGTTTATTAACAACATTGCAGAGAACTTTATACTGTATGCGAATAAATTAGAAAAAGTGAAATGATCCCTCGCTCTGATTTTGCCATGTGCATCCCGAAGAAAAATGTTTGTCTCTTTTCAGTCAGAGGATACAATATATAAACACAATATAGGGCCATGTGAATTCCCTCCGAGCACCGACACCAGGCACGTCTTTCAAGCTACCTATAGTATAAATAACTCACTTAGCTCATTACTCAGCACCATCATTTTGTCATATGTGTTCACAGTACAACCAATGAACAATAACGCTCAATGTCTGAGTTTCAATAAAAAGAAATCATGTGTACATGTTTGGTCTTTAGCTATAGGTAGGTTACAGAAAAAATACCATTACACAATTTGAAAGTTTGAGACTAACATGTAAAGCCTTTAGTACCGATTCAATTTCAATAAGTGATTTAACAAAACAGAAAAATTAGTGATCTACCAGCATACTTCCTTGATTTGGTTATCCTAAAAAACGGCCTCGAATTCCTTTTTCCAATCAAAATACGTCCTATTGACGATAACTGATATAACTTCGTACTAAGTTACTTCACTAAGAATAAATATCCAGTTTAGTTCAAGATCATTTTAAAACAGTGTTTTCCATATATAGAAATTGTTTCACGAAAACAATGGATTTTGTCTTACCAGTGTTATCTACTGCTGCTGCATGCAGGCTGCCATATTGTTTACATATATCCGTGGTAACATGGCATATGACTAGTTCGTTTTGAAAATCTTTGTGAATTTGTATGAATACAGCATTCTGCTTGTTGAATTTGCATATGAAATAAATGTTATGAATTTCATATAAAATATTAAATATTATTCTTATTTGAAGTTCTGTAACAGCGAACGTGTATAATAAGGGATAAAAACAAGTTAGCGCAGTAGTTTGTTCGCTTAATTATTATAGTTTTACAAATGGAGTGTTTGCTAAACAAAACTCGCAAAAATATTGCTGACGATAGATTTAGTCTTATTTTTATTTGAGTTTTCAAGGAAAGCTTCTTTTGAATCAGTAATTCACTGAACTCGTTTCGTAAAATATAACTCGATTGGAAATACAAATCTAACTATAATTATAGCAAGCGGTAAGATTGTTTGGAACACATCTATTTTGACTGTTTACATCGAGTTACAGTGAATTCGTAACCTGTATATTTCGGTGAATTCGTACCACAGGTGTTTGTATCGACATTTATCATAGATAACTTCACTATATTACTATCATTAACACTATAGGGGTGTAAAATTATCAATCGATACAAACACCTGTGATTCGTACCCTGGTATAAGTGAATTCGTAACCTATTGAAAAACATTCTTCATTTGATATATATATTCATTTGAAAGACCCTGATATATTGTAGTCTTATTTTTTTTAAATGATAGTACAAGTTTAATTTCTATGTGATAAACAATGATATTTTATTTATCTTACTCATTGTTCTTATTGAGTCTTAAACACAAATTCTGCAATATAAATGTATTAAGTATAACGGTTAAATAATAATTTTTAATATGTTTCGAATTCACTTACCCAAGGGTACGAATTCACCGCAATATAAAGGTTACAAATTTACTAGCACCCTTTGCATCAAGTGATCCTATGCAACAATAACGGCGATATATTGAGACTATAGTTTCAGATACAAATGAACAGAAATTAAGTTTGATTACGATATTGGAATATGGGAGCCATCTGGGAGAAGAAATGTCAGCTTCAATCCATCATCTGTCAGTAGTTGTGTTCGACATCCTTTTAGCTCCAGTATAAAAAAACATTCTGCATTGCTAAAGCCCCATTCTCACTTCCTGGTTCTGCTACCGGTATCTCCCGTTGAAAAATAGCTGGATGATCTTAGACATTTTTGCTGTAAAATCAATTGCATCTGGTTTTGAAGCTGGACGTCCCTTTTTTATTCTAGATAGCACATTACCCTGGTTAGTTCCCAGTTTTGGAACGGTTCTTTTAAGACGTTGAGCCAGTGTGATCTAGGTGTCCAACCCCTCTGCCTGTAAAGCTCTGGTCATGCCCCAGTGGAGCACCCATTGGCTCTCCAGTGGCCCCTGTTGGTAACCAGATAATATAAACTAGGGCAAATGCAGATAACCCCAGACTATTAAGGTAAAGACTAGGACCTGCATTGTGCTGGATAAAGCCGGTTCTGTATATTTCTCCCGGTGTCACCCCATTGTATTACTATAAATCATTTATAAACAACCATGACAGTCTGCCTGATCGAGCTGGAACAACAGGTTTCATAACGGATCATCCAAACTTATACGGTGCTGCCGCAGTTTTCTACCCACTTTGACAAGGTTTCTCCTGAACCACCATCCGGGACGTATTGGGGAGCCAATTTTGGACAGGGAGAATGGGACTAAGCAAATAGAAGAAGCACAAGCAACAAGTGAAATTTGAAACATCTTCCTCTTTGTCTGCAGATTATTTTTCGTCATGTTTTTTTGTGACTGAGCCATATTCTTAACAAAATTCTTGTTTAACTGCCATTTTTAGCTTGTCTGATTTTTTGAGAAAGAAAAGATGAGCTATTGAAATTATCCAACCTATTACTTTGAAACTTTGAAAACTTGTTCATCTAGACTAATACACTTCGTCACATAGTATGCTAAAGATGCTGAGTGTGGCCCGGTTTTTTTGGTAAAATATATATTAATTTTTATGTATTTTGAGAATTGGATATAGTTATCTCATTTTTTGTTACATTGATTTCATATTTTCCCCAAACAATAAAAACATAATGTACTTCAACATATTATCATATTATGAATATCTTTTATTTGATTGTGTTTTGGGAGTCAAGGGCACTGTTACTATTGTGCAGAGTTTATACAATTTTGAACTAACAATTTTTTCTAGATAAAAGAGTGATAAATTTGTCAAATATATAGTGATTGATCAACACTACAGGCATCGATCGGCTTATCTCATTTGCCTGTTCGTACACTGTAAGACGCAGCTTATCATCTTCACTGATTATGACATCCGACATGAAGATCTTCCATATCATGTATATATGAACTTGGATTTATTTCCACACATTAAATCTTGTTTCAAAACTTGAAAAATAGTAGTTGTGTGCAGTCATTATAATATGTAAATATCCATTCGGAATTTGAAGTTTTTTTTATTTAAGATAAATAAATTGTAAAAGGATACTGCTGGTGGTGCTCTTGTTTGTTTTTTCTTCCTACAGTTCTTTTTCACAGTTTGTCAAGTGAAGACAGAACATTCTTATGACATTCACTTAATTGCTCCAGATATTGACTAATTTGATTTCTGTCAGAATGGAAGACAGCGACAAAAAGACAATCTTATTTATTTAAACTTATCACTTGACTTGATCGTTGAGGTCCATTTGAAGATCTTGTGTCATCATGCTGTAATCATTAACTCTCTTTTCTAGTAAGTTGTGATAAAAAAAAAAAATTAAATACACCAGCGACTGTGTGGTTTATGGGAATTGATAACAAAAATGTGCCTCCTAAATGTTGAGATGGAGAAAACACTGCACAAATTAATTAAACAGTTTAGTTTGGATAATGGAATGTCCAACTTTCCCACTTACCAAAGAGCTAATTGATTTAGTAGCTGTAGTCTCATTTTCTATCTTTCTTGGAAGTTTTGAATTAGTCACAAAATTACTTAAATACCACAGTAAGTTTTACCTGATACAGCCATTTTTTAAAAAAATATTGTATAAAAAGGATAATTTATCATTTATTATAATGGCGAATTTAAAGTTTCTTTTTCAACAATATTTTCTACTCCTCCTCCAAACCATATTTTTAATAAATTACGAGAACAAAATGTGACATATTTTTCTAAGTTAACCCTTTCTCACATACTGAGTGACACATTTTGATGCCTCTGCAGCAGACCACTTTTTAACACAATGAGGCAAAGTGAGCAGTTTCTCCTTTTGCCACAATGTTTTCAAATTTAATAACATGACTGTCTGAATGTTATTCTTTTTTTTCAAAAAATGAAATTTCTTGATTTAATATTAATTGACATTTTCAGACCGTACTTAGTGAGTTTGAATGGCTGGCGTGATAAGACAACTTCCAGATGACGTAAAGTCCTATATACGGTCGGGCGTAGCCATCACCAGTATAACACAATGTGTGGAAGAGTTGCTGCTCAATGCCTTTGATGCTGGATCTACTTCTGTGGCAGTGAGGGTGGATGTTGGAGGCTTTAAGGTTCAAGTGGTAGATAACGGACATGGTATACCTGCAGAACAGCTCCCTTTGATTGGAAACAGGTGATATTAATGGTTCATTTTTAACCCTTTCCCTCATATTGATGCTTTCTGACGCCTCTGCAGCAGGCAGCTTTTTGAAAACATAGTGACAAAAGAAGAAATTGCACAAAATATGTAATTTCTTTTTTTTGCCACAATGTTTTCCACTTTTAGTCATAGGTTATCCATTCAATTATAGAGATTTTCTATTTTTTGAAAAAATATGTTCAAAGTCGTCTGCTTCAGAATTGTCGTATGAGGGAAAGGGTTGATAAGTTTCTTTTGAAGAAATTTAACACTTAATCACATACAACAAATCCACAGCAAACGACTTTGAAAACATCTCAGCAAATATATTGAACATTTCTATGACTGCAAATATAGTTATCAACAAGAGGTGAAAACTTTGTGACAAAAGGTTTGAAAGCTAATTAACCGTTTCCCTGAAATATAGACTACTTTTGTCTCATCTTGTGTTCCAAAACTGAAAAAAATAATTTTTTATCATCACCCATTCTTTTCTTCAGCCTACAGTTAGACTTAGGTAATCATTATTATAGAATATAGTGTAAAACATTTTGACAAAAGGAGACATCACACATTATGAGAAGTTTCTTCATTTGTTCTTTTCAAAAGTCGCATTACTGCAGACAAATCAAAATGCACCTGTATGTTTGAAAGTGAATTAACCATTCACTAAAATATAGATATTGCACATCATGAGTAAATTTCTCTTTACAACAATACTTTGGAAATTCATTAATGATGAGCAATATTTTATTTTCTCAAAATGTATCATATTGTGTCCAAAAGCTGAAGAAAAAAAGTGTTTTATGATCGTCTTCATCACCCATTCTGTTCTTCAGTCTACAGTTACTGGGTAATGTTGTGCCAAGTTGAGGTTTATTAATCTTCTCTCTGAATATTTTTACCTTTAGCCATTTCCAAGAGAACTTTGCAGGAGACATCCTCAAAAAGCATTGACAGAAAATCAGAAATTGCAAAGAGTTAGGTTTTGCCAGTGCTTTCAATTTTGTCGCAAATCTGGTTAAGTACTTGAATATGATACCTGACTTTTAATCAAACAGCTTGTCTTTCAATTTTCATTGGATTAATATTCACAAATAGACAATGAATTATTGTTTATTTCCAGATACTCAACCAGTAAGTGTCACACAGTATCTGACTTAGAAGATCTCACATATTTTGGATATCGTGGAGAAGCTCTGGCTAGTATAAAAGATGCTTGTGGCATTCTTGAGATTGTGACTAGAACAAAGACATGTTCTAAACCGCTCTGTAAGCTTTTTCAAGATGGCAAAGCCTTAACCATCAAAGAGTCAGCTATTCCAAGACCAAGTGTGGGTACAACAGTCACTGTTCATGCACTGTTTATGAATTTTCCTGTCAGACAGAAATCTCTAAATGAAAGTCTGGAATTAGAGAAGATTCGACAGAGAGTTGCTGCCTTATCACTAATAAACCCTAATGTGTCAGTCAGGCTTAGGAATGATGCCAATGGAGTCACTATCATTCACACACACAAATGTTCAAGTGTTCTTAAAACATTTGGGTCACTTTTCGGACAAAATAAAGCCCAAGCTCTTGTTGAAGTCAAAGGAATGAAGAGTCAGTTCTTGGTAGATGGATTTATTGGTCGTGAAGGAAGCACAAAGAAAGATATACAATTTGTTTACATCAATGGCAGGCTTGTCCTTAAAACAAAAATTCATAAAATAATGAACCAAGTTATCCAAAAAAGTACTATATGTAAGAAAAAGGTTGACCTATCTTCTGTAAGCCCAGAATTACCCAATGATAAAGACATTTTGAGAAAAAGCCCAGGAAAACAGTTAGATAAGCATCCAATGTTCATTATAAATGTTAAATGTCCACTTATGGAGTATGATATAACATTTGATCCTGCAAAGACTCTTGTAGAGTTTAAAGACTGGGAAACACTATTACAGTGTATCACTGACGTTACAAATGAGTTTATGAAGAGAGAGAAAATTTGTAACTCTCCAACAGATAATGAACCAGCCCAGTTCAACAGTGCTGTAGATGATACAACAAAACATGTTGTAGAAATATCTCCATCAAATATGAGAGATGCATTGATATCTAAAACGGCTAAGAGAGTTGTCAAGAAAACTAGTGTCAATATTGAGACACCACTGGGCATACCTTTAGATAAATGGAAGGCACTAAATACCTACCATCAGCCAAATGATTCTACATGTAGCACCAGTTCTGGTTCGGCGTGTGATGATAAATCTGAAGAGGACGGTACATCCTCTCTTGATTCTGCAAAACTGGACAATGATAGATGTTCAAGAAAACCCTGTGATAAAACATTGAAAAGAACATTTACACATGCTGTAAAGGATGAAAACAGACAAGACATTGAAAATAAATGTGAAAAAGAGGTTCTTTTGAACTCAAAATCTAATGATTTAAACAAACAGGCATCTTGTGAATCTGCAATCTATGAAGATCCACTTATAGAAAATGTCAGAAATACGCCAGTCCAACCAAGTTGTTCCTATGAAGATTCCTTGTCAATTTACAAAAAATATGCTGGTAAAGCTTCTAATATTACAAAAACAAACATACCTTATAGGACTTATATTGATGACAATCTCAAAAGAATTTCAAAGATGTTACCTTTAAATGAAAGCACTGAGAATAGGACATTAAGTTCATTACAAAAAGTTCAAAAGTTTGCTATGAAGAAATTTAGCCACAAAGTGCAATATACTGGATATGAGACAGAAGAGCATGTATTACCAGCAAAGTTTAATAAAATCAATGTGGTACCAAGACTTGTACCCTGGCACACACCAACTATAGATACTTATAGTGCAAACAACTGTAAAACAACTGGTTATAATTTGTCTGGAGCAGACTGCCAGTCATCTGCTATAGAACAAACTAAAGTCGCAGAACAACAACATTGGAGAAGAAGTGATGGTGAACCGAGGTTTCAGAGGATGAATGAGTCTGTGCCTCATAGATGTAAAGAGGACTCAACATCTGTCAGAAAAAGAATCAGTCGAGATGCAGTTGAGAGTAACGTAAAGTTGATCAAAATCCAGAGTGATGATAGAGCTGGTTATTATGCAGCATCTTCTATAAGAAACAATGTAAATACTGAAAGCTCTTACAAAGATGCATATAGTTCTAGGAATCTTCTGTCAAATCAATTTCAGGCAATTCAGTCTGGATCAAGTGCCATACTGCAACCGATGAAGGTTATGACCAGTTTACAAACAGATTTTACAAATGCTGATGCAAACATGAATACAAATGCTGAAATGGGTCTGTGTAGTATGAACAGTAAAAATGTAACAGTTAAGTCAAAATCTGATATGGATAGTAGTCCGAACAGTATAAGAGGTAGTCAGCTGTTCAAGAATTTACCGGATATTGAATTGAAAGCTTCATTGCAGTCAAACTGTGATGATGAGGAGATGTTTACAGCTGTGCCTCTAGATACACATAAAGTGCTTCATGGACTTGTCAATGATGGAATGAAAATTGTGGATCAATTCAACTCAACAATCTCAACACAAGAATTCCAACATGGCAGCAAGGACCAAGAAACAATGAAAGAACAAGTGTTACCATCTTCAAATGAAAGTTCTCAAGGGAATGAATGTGAGACCACTGAAACAACAGCTGTTGCTTGTTTACAGTTTGATACTACACAAGAGTTCATGCCATGTTTGATGGATGAAGGGCAAATGATTGAAATGTCAGGTCAGGGATTAATTCATGAACCATCTCATTCTGGGGAAAACATGGGCCAGTCTGAAGATATTCAGGCTTCTCCTGCTTCTCTTGGTTTTACACCAATGATGGATGATTGTTGTAGTCCTTTGACTTCTGCATTCACTAAAAGTAAAGTAACTGCAGGTTCAGCTTTAAGACATTTTACAAACAGTTTGACTGAATTGAAAAGTCAAAACGAAAATGCTAATTCAAATATATCAGGAAAAGCTGAATTGAATAGTAATAACCCATATGAATTCAAAGATATAAATGATGATGAAACAATGAATTGTAATGCAGAGACTTCTATGCTTTCTCAGGATACTTTAGAAATGCCTTTTGTTTTAGAATGTAGTAGCCAAGATAAATCGGTTGAGATATTTCAAGTGCAAAATGATTTTGGTAAAAACCCTTTTGTTTCACAGGATAATGATACAGGTGACATTACTGTTACTCAACTGTTATTGAATATTAAAGAGACTTTTACACCTTCTGATGACACATACAAGACCATCGATGATGCTTTAACATTCAGGGATATGTTTACACCAACACAATCTCAGCTGGTGAGAACAGATACTTCTTCACAAAATTCAGGATATTTTTGTAAAAACAAACAAGCGATACTGAACAAAGAAACAGCTGAAAGAAATGCAATACTTGAAAATGAAACCTTTAACAAAGTTGATGAGGATGAAGTGCATACTAGGCAAGAAGAAGTTGTCAGGTCAACAGAGAAAGGGGAATGTGTTGAAATGGATAAAGACCCTTCAGGTAGGTTCTTTCTTTGAACCTATTATAGATAGGCTTACCCCTTTCCCTCATATGACAATTCTGCAGCAGACGACATTGAATATATATTTTATTAAAAATAGAAAATCTCTAAAAATTAAAAGGAAAACTTATGACTCAAATTGGAAAACATTGTGGCAAAAGGTGAAATTGCTCTTTTTTTTAGCAATTTCTTCTTTTGACACTGTTTTTAAAAATCTGTCTGCTACAGAGGTGTCGGAAAGCGTCTATATGAGGGAAAGGGTTAAAAGAAATTGTTGAATATTGTCTCCAATTTTTGTTTAGCTGCTGCAAAGGAGCAAATGTTGGACTACGCTTATTTCTTTATACCGGCAATGGCGTCCAACATTTGTGTAAAGCTCAAATTTAACGTTTGGTTATTTTACCCTTATTACTGTAATGTCGATACAGCATTGATAAAGGGTAAATTGTCCTAAAAAATATCAGGGAAGCATCAAGTAGCTGCATTGTCTATTTCTTCATGCCTTTATTCGTCTTTGTCACCATCCAGCAAATTTCGTTGTCTGGGTTATTAATCAGAAGCTGCAGGATTAAATTTTGGCGAACAAAAGTTTACTAAGTTATGGCCTTTAATATTTTACATTTCATGTAGGATTCTCCCATATATGATAGTGTATGGACTTAAGTAAAATAAAATCCTTACAACTAAAACCTTGATATATAAAGACACAATAGGAAATGTTGTGAGAAAAGGCAAATTGATTTTGAT
>JAUELF010231295.1:0-13516 GCA_031471495.1 Clinocardium nuttallii
GTACAGGCTGATCTTGATCTGTACTGTTCCTAAATCAGACTATGATCATGTACAAGCTGATCTTGATCTGTACTGTTTCTAAATCAGACTATGACCATGTATAGGCTGATATTGATCTATACTGTTCCTAAATCAGACAATGATCGTGTACAGGCTGATCTTGATTTGTATTGTTCATAAATCAGAATATGATCATGCACAGACTGATATTGATATGTACTGTTCCTAAATCAGACTGTTATCATGTACAAGTTGATATTGATCTGTACTGTTCCTAAATCAGACTATGATCATGTACAAGCTGATCTTGATCTGTACTGCTCCTAAATCAGACTATGACCATGTACATACTGATCTTGATATGTACTGTTCCTAAATCAGACTATGACCATGTACAAGCTGATCTTGATCTGTACTGTTCCTAAATCAGATTATTATCATGTGCAGGCTGATCTTGATCATTTCTATTCCTAAACCAGACTATGACCATGTACAGGCTGATCTTGATCTGTACTGTTCCTAAATCAGACAATGATCGTGTAGATACAGATCTTGATCTGTTCTATTCCTATATTAGACTAGTATCATGCACAGGCTGATCTTGACCTATACTGTTCCTGAATCAGACTTTGATCATGTACATATTTATCTTGATCTGTTCTATTTCTAAATTAGACTATTATCATGCAAAGGCTGATCTTGACCTATACTGTTCCTTAATCAGACTTTGATCATGTACATATTGATTTTGATTTGTTCTGTTCCTAAATCAGACAATGACAATGTACATGCTGGTCTGGCTCTGTACTGCGCCTTAATCAGACTATAATCATGTACAGACTGATCTTAATCTGTTCTATTCCTAAATTAGACTATTATCATGTACACGCTGATCTTGATCTGTACTCTTTCTAAATCAGACTATGAGCATGTACATGCTGATCTTGATATGTACTCTTTCTAAATCAGACCATGAGCATGTACATGCTGATCTTGATATGTACTATTCCTTAACCAGACTCTGATCATGTACATGCTGATCTTGATATGTACTATTCCTTAACCAGACTCTGGTCATATACATGCTGATCTTGATTTTTACCGTTCAAACAATTTAACGTTTACTTTTTTCAAATGTATGGCATTATTTTATGTCGATTAATTTGGTATGTTTCAAGTATCTACAGGTCTTCACACTTCAACAGCAGAATACTTTTGAAGTCATTGCGGCAGAGAAGAAACTGATTGTGAGACCAAACATCCTCCTTTTGCCAACATGTGTTCAGCTTTCTTAAATAAGTTTAAATTCGATTGAGTGAGATTAACATAATTCCTACCAATCGCAGTCTATTTAAGATAAGTTAAATGTGGAACGGGGTTAATATATAATTGACCCGTCCCGCAAGAAAACCAACAGCATGGCGTTTGCGTTATGTATCGAACCAGATTAGCCTTTGCAATCCGCGCAGATAGATCCGATCAAACACATTCCATCTCAGGGCTATAGAGCAGGGGAGAATAATTGTCTATATTTAACCGAAATAATGTTGAAAGCGGTGTCAAATACGAATAAACTAAACTAATTACTGTCTGATATCGGTATCAAACAAACCAGGTCACGTGTAGGCTATCTTCAACAGAGATAAACAAGTGACGCATATGTCCGGTCGTCGGTATTAAATAGGGTCATAAAAAATCGAAAAAAACGGACCTTTTTTAACACAGTTAGTCGTCAATCACACGTCCTTTTCCCTTTTCCACATACCTATCTGCTACAAGACACGTGCGTGAAACATGTCTAAGTATATATATAAGTGTAAATGTAAGTAAATAGGGAAGAAAACATTCTTGCAAAAGGAATAGATCATTGGGAGGAGTTTTTCTTTTTGTCACAATATTCTCAATAAACGTTTGCTACATGGCCGGCAAAAAGCGTGTGTGTGAAAGGGTTAACAAATATATGAATATTTGAAAAGTGTTTGCAACAGTGGCGCTTAAAAGCGTGTGTGTATGGGAAAGGGTTAACAAAGATATGGATCTTTGATATGTGTTTGATACAAAGGTAGCTATCTGCGAATAATCAAAAAGTTACATTTGTCTAGTCGTAAGAGTTGTTTCACATACAAAGCCCTTTTATTTTGAAATATTATATCATATCTTAATGGTATTTGTTTGATAAATGTATGATAACCTTGATATAACAGACATGTACGTTGTCATATAGGTTTGCTACTCTTTCACCTCTCATCGTCCTTTATATTCTTATTATATACACATGTTCAACCATGCAAATGCATACGTAACAGTGTATTATACTGACATTCTGATCAGGGTCGATACATAACACAGAGACCAAAACGTTGGATTTCTCGTGGAACAGCTCATATGTAAAAAGTGGATATCTTGATCAGACTATGATCATGTACAGGCTGGTCTTGATCTGTACTGTTCTTTAAACAAACTATGATAATGTATAGACTGATCTTGATCTGTTCTGTTCCTTATTCAGACTATGACCATGCACATGCTGATCTTGATCTGTACTGTTCTTTTATCAGTATATAATTATGTTTATGCTGATCTTGTTGATCATATTCTATGTTTTGACAAAATATGTTCAAAGTCGTCTGCTGCAGAATTGTCGTATGAGGGAAAGGGTTAAGCATACCAACTGCTTCCCAGTCATGTTTGCAGGGTTATTAACTTGCAGTTGTGATATATTTACTGATATATATAGCATTCCATTATGAAACTTTTCAAAAGAAACTCATCTCCCAGCAATGTTTTAAAAGTTTCTGCAACAGAAATATGAAAAATATTTTTTTCTAACATAAAACTGGTTTAACCCTTTCCCACTAGCATTTGCAGCATATAACTGTAAAAAAAATTGACCTAGAAAGAAAACGCACAATTTTCAACTCTATTTGATTATTATACTTTCATTAAAAAAGATTTTCTCTATTTTTGTCTAGATATCATATCTTTAAAATTGTCTGATGCTGAAATATTTCATGTGTTTCACAAAGCTTTTGCAGTTTCAATTTGTTTTTTCAACAGTGCTTTTTAGTTGTAAATAGCTGAAAGTAATTAATATCATGACTTGTTTTCCTTTCCCATTTTCATTTCTTTGGATAGGGTATTTATTTCAGTTTTTATAATTTATTACATGTACCTTTTAAGTTTTGAAGTGTTAATTGTCATTTACTAGGCTAATTGTTATGTATGGAAGTAATCCACATGTATAAAAATATATTTATTTAAGCCCCTGTACTATGCATGTTAATCTATTTACCTTGCTTGCTTGTATGGTGTTTTAACCTGCTATGAACACAATTGTTCAGGGAAATCCATTACTTTACTACCATTTTGAGTATTTGGAGTAAATCATAGTTTCTATAATTACATATGATGACACTTGTTTAGATTTAGGCTAGCCTGTACATTTGTATAATCAGATCCAACACTGCATTAAAATATCAGACAGGGATTAAATTCAATTAACATCTGAGAAATTTAAATAAATATGGATAACTTCACTCAAAACTTGAACAGTATTTCAGCTACAGCACCAGATGATGTATTTAAACTTTGATTTTAATTCATTCACACTTTGCCAGCTGCATCCTAATATCACCAGTCTCAGGTAAAAAGAATCCATATGAAGGAAATGCATTGTCTAACATACATGCTATATTTCTACCCTAATGCATTGTCAATAAAGGAAACATTATTGATCTGTTTCAAACCATTATTCTATATATGTTAAAACCCTTTTCCATATATAAACGTTTTTCTGAGGCCGCTGCAGCTGATGTTAAAAACCTTGTGAAAAAGCAGGAACTGTTCTGACCAAGCAATTTTTACTTTTGCCAAAATGTTTGCATTTTCACTTGAGGAATTAAACCTTCAGCTGCAGATTTGTGATACGTGGGAAAGGGAAAAAAGCTAATTTATCGTTATTTTCTTAAATCAATTTCTTTGGAGACTGTAAATTCTTAAAAGGTACATGTAGTTAATATCTTTCAATTTATTATAAGCAATTTTATTTGGCTGGCCTGAGCAGAAGTGCTCCAGGTGATCTGTTGTGATCAAATTGTGTCCGTCTGTAGTGCATCTACACATATTGTCTTGTGCACACTTTAAAGGCAACATTTGCCATCCAATTTTTATTTATGTTTATCAGAACATACATCTCTATCAAATCTTGCCCAAGTTTAAAACTGGATCAATTGTGAGTTCAAAAACTAGGTCACAAGGTGAAATTTAGGAAAATCTTGAAAACACTCTGGAGGCTGCATTTTTAATTTGAGCATATATTGAAACTTCATTAGAATAATTGTCTAGAGATTGCATTATTTGTTAGCAGCTTGACACTTTGTTAAACTGTTTATCTTAACAATATTTTAACAAATTTAAAAAACGGGTTATGTCTGTTTAAAATCTGGATAACTAGACCAAGTTAAAAGAAAATCAGGTCAAGACTAAAAGCCAAATTTTTAAATTCACCATTTTGAAATTTGTAATAGGTATTGTCTTGAAGATATATAAGCCAAATTTAACTATGGGTTATGTTGGGTAAATACAAGCTCACTAAGCCTTATTAAAGGGGATATCTTGACTGTAAAATAAGTTATTGTGATTGACTATATGCATGGTTTTCATAACTCAGGGCAGCGATGTAAAATGCATATTTGGGTATTTTGTTTTTTAGATTACATTTATGTTTCGGTCACCATTTTGGACCATTTTGGCCTGTTTTCAAAATTCAAAATTTGGCCTTTTCAGAGGTGGCCTCCACGTGGCAAGGCTGGGCATCAATACTCTTTTTAGATATATTGATGGCTAACAACCTCAATCAAACAAATCAAAACTACACTTATGTATACGTACACAAAATGAATTAAGGCAGATGATTACATAATATAAGTTTAGCAATTCGTTCTTTATTGTATACATAGGGATCTGCTATGGCCCCGTGCTTTTGCGTCCATATTGTGGAACCAAGTGTCTCGGTGTTCTATCCGCAGTTTATGTTTGGTTATGGCAAGGTACATTTACTAGCCAAGTACTGGTTCATTTATTGAGGGATCATGAATATGTGAACAGCTTCCATGATCTAACTGAAAACATGTTGAAAATGATGTCAAATCCCCATAAAAAACAAAACATTATTGTATGCATTAAACTGAATAATTGATATGTGACTAACTACAACTATTCTCCAGGCCCTGTTCATAAAGCTTGAAGACCTCTTTGATAAAATGCAACTGAAGACATGGGAAAACTTTCCTCATTTGAAAGAGTAATTGAAGGTAAGGTTTTAAATATGTTTCGTCTGTTGAAAAGTATAATGTAATATCTTATTCTGTTCTGTTTTTGCTCGTTTTGAGGCTGTGCCTTTTCCATATTAAAGTTATCAACTACTCAAATCAGTGTAGCATACGTGCAGCTTAATAGATATAAGTTTGCTACGTCACTTGAATGGTCTCATTTGAGCGCATATTGCTAAAAATAAATATGTGACGTGTTACTGAACTTTTGACGTAATATATCTGGGTCTCCCTTTGTAAGTATATTTCTTTTCGAGCCAATACTTGAATATCTTATAATATTTATTTAATAAGTATGTCGTTTTTTTGTAGCCATCATACCAACACAAATCTCAAAGAAATGCATGTTTTGCGATTTATCAATTGAAGGCACTGTTCATATAAAAAAAATCTAAATTCGTATTGTGTTACTGTATAATAATGCCTAGATCGTGTGAAAGCCAAATAAGTCAATTGAAAGTGTCAAGTCACCTTTATTAACAAGTGTAAAGAGTTACCAATAACAACTACTGAAGTAATCTTACCTATGTTCCAACATGACTGGTCTCTTTAGTATTAATTTGGAGGGATTCTGCTGGAAAACAACAATTTAATTATATATAGCTTAATAAGAAAGATAATCTGAATTTATTTTGTTTGTACAGTACCAAATGCCAGAACTAGTAGGACTTACATAATGATCAGAAATATAATTGGTAAATGACTCTTCCAAGGTTGTATATTGTCCCTGGTTTTCCATATTTCCGATCCGTTGAAAAACATGACCGCCAGGGGCGGAGCTTATATGTTATATGTGCATTGTTAAAACTTCAAAAATCTTCTTGCCTGAAAGTACAGGCCTCAGGCCTTTGATATTTGGTATGTAGCATGATCTAGTGAACCTCTATCAAGATTGTTCAAGTTACAGCCCTGGGTCAAAAATGACCCCTCTCCGGGGGTCACTTGTTTTTCATAGTCAGATCTTCTTGTCTGAAAGTAGAAGGCCCATGCCTTTGATATTTGGTATGTGGCATCATCTAGTTAACCTCTATTAGTGAAGTTTGACTATTTTTCATATATGAAAAAAACATAGATTGTTATACATCAATGGAAAGGTCTGTTAAAAAGAAAGGCATTCCTTTTTATTTCAACTTCATAGCATTTGCCATTAAAGAGTTATGACCCTTTAAAATATTCGATATTAAGAAAAATTCCGACAAAAAAGGGCAAGACACACTTAATGTTGTAAAATGTGAAAAAATATAGAAGAAAAATATATATATATATATATTGTTGTATATCATTGGAAAGGTCTTTTAAAAAGAAATATATTCCTGTATATTTCAAGTTGATGTGATTTTTTGTTTAAGAGTTATGGCCCTTCAAGGTATTAGAAATTCAGAAAAATTCCAGCAAAAAACCCCAGTAATATACATTTATTTTGGTCAAATGTGATTTTTTTTTACTGGGATTGTTGTATATCATTGGAAAGGTATTTTTAAAAGAAATACACTCCTGTTTATTTAGAGTTAATTTAATTTGTCTTTAAGAGTTGTGGCCCTTTAAATTTTGAGCAAAATTTTAAAATTCCAAGTAATATTTCTGTGGATTTGGAATGGCATTTGCTAGTATTTAGGCAGTTAATTTTATTTGTATCAACTGATGGCAGCTTGCAGACAATAGGTGACCAGGAAAGTTCACTCTGGGCTAAAAAAAAGTCCATACCCACGTGAGCAACCGAGTGTGTAAAGATGAATGACACTTACCATATATTTTAAACCAGTATTTGAAGGTCATGCAAATCAAGGTCACTGTCTAACCTGTGGTAAGTGTAGATTGCCCGATCAGTGTCGTAAATTATGTTAAACCAGTCGGGGAAACCAGGAACCTGCAACAAAATATAAATATATCATGCTAAGAGGAGCCTACAAAGAAGATAAAAAAGTTAACTGTACAATTTTTAGGGTGACAATTTTTAGGGTGATAAATACCAACCTAGTACGAACAATACTTTGCTCATTTAGGGTTTTTGCCTTTTTTTTAAGAATTCGAGATCGATTTTATTCGTACATGTATATAACATACTCCTACATGCACCCTTGTTGTTTTCTCAATCCAGAGGTTTTGGGTTCGGATACCAGCTCGGTCAACATTCTTTCCGACGCTTGAGTCTAAGTGGAATTTGTAATCTTACACAAGTACAAGTTTTAATACTTAAAGTAACCTGACTGAAAACTTTTTGACAACTAACCAACATGTCTCTTAGTTCATGGCTGCTTCTGCAAATAACTGACAACTTGCAATACAGGAAGATGATTTCGGTATGCTCACACGTTACAATGCAACGCGTGGGATCGAAATCAATCTTCTGCTGGAATCTAAAGTTTGAAAGGCCCTTTAAGTTGCCTTTTAACTCTTTCCCTCATACGACAGACGACTTTGAACATATTTCGTCTAAAATAGAAACTCTCTATAATTAAATGGATAACCTATGTCTAAAAGTGGAAAACATTGTGGCAAAAGGTGAAATTGTTGATTTTGAGCAATTTCTTTTTTTGTCACTATGTTTTCAAAAAGCCGTCTGCCGCAGAGGCGTCATAAAGCATCTATATGAGGGAAAGGGTCAAGTCTTATGATACACACAGGGCTGTTAAACATTATGTTATGACTAACATTAGATTGAGCAGAGCTACTTGAAAATTACCTATGTTGTATACTAAGTGTTAAAATTAGTGTTATTAATTAGTGTTATTAATTAGCGTTATAAGTGTGCAACACACACACCTGTGATATAATCTTGCCTGTGTACCATGTCTTCTTTGTCGTACCATCTTCTTCGACTTCTAACCTGTGCTTCACTCTCTTACCCACAAGGATGTGTTTCTCCTCCTGATTATCCTGATCTCTCACCCCGGCTTGTCTTATTAAAATTTTCAAATTTGACTTTAACTCTTCAATACTTAAATTCTGCCTGGACTTTCTTCCTTCAACAGATTTTGTGAAATTAAATGTTTTTTTGTCATCCGGGACTTGCAGTAGAACACTTTTTCGAAATGTTAACTGCGCTTTCAAGACATCCACCTGCTCCATTTTGTTAGCGTAACTTAGCAGCATATTATCGACCTGTGACTCCGACTGCCAAAGACCATGCATCATTATATTGTTTGTATACTCTGTCTGTTTCCTTAGCCTGTCTGTTTCCTTTCTTTCTTTCTGTCTAACTTTCTCCTGAACTTTCTCCCATCTTTTTTCCTTAATTTCTTGTAACCTTATTTTGTAAGTAGTCCTGTACCGTGTAATTTGTCTTGATGCCTCTAATATCAGCTTATTTCTTTCCGTTTCCTCCTTTGACTTCAACCACTCCATAGTTCTGTTATTCAAAAACATGATATACGATTCCGCAGCCAATGTACTAACATTTGGTTTTGTGCGCATTAATTGGTCTAACTGACCAAAAACACTTTCTGCAAAACAAGATGTTTTTGGATTACCTTTTACTACTTCGGGATCAATATCAATAAGGTTTCCTCCGGGCAAATGTTCTTTAAACAGTCTCCTCCCCAGCTGGCACAATGTTGCTAAAATAACTTCCAAGAAGCTGTGCACTATATCATCATATCCATGTTGAGAAAGCAAATAGTCTAACATGCAATCTCTCTGCACATGTTCATCAAATAAAAGCATATTTCCCGACATAAAGTTATCTACATTCTGTGATGCGTCTTCCAAGAAAGTAACTACTTCTAGGTATTTTATGTTCATATCCATCAACGAAACGTCTTTGTCCTCCAAAATACACCATAAGGGACATGTAACAAATTTACTTATGAATGCTAAGGCTTTAACACCCGCAAGGAACTCTGGAACCTTCAGATCAAATAAAATTGATTTATGAAGCCTATTTGTACATTCAACTGTCTCAAAGAATGACAGCATTTTTTCATGTAAGAAAAAATACTGAACAGGCATTACTGAATAAAATATTAAAACGTGATCCCTTGTATGCACGCAGGGGAACTGATTTCAACTGTTTCTCCACCATAAATTCAGAAATATAAGTTTTAAATTGACCCTGACATCCACATCTCATCCCCTCCGCTACCTTCCCCGAAACACTTTGTAGCAGTCCTAACTAATCTACATACACCAGGTTCATTACTAGCAAAAGAGCTGTCAGATATAGGCGATTTACCATCAAAAATCTGACTTTCCATTTCCTTAACAGACTTCTGAGCTGCTTCGGCAAAATTAACTAAAGTATGCAGTCCGCAGAAAAAGTTGTTCAAATGTCCTAAACGATTTTTTTCTTCTTCTGTGTATGTGTTATAGTTAGCATATGTTAAAGGTAATATCTCCTTACGATACACTTCAAGCAATTCATTAAACTTAAGCTATGTAGCCGCTCTATCAGACATTGTTGACGATATATGACTAATTATGTCTCTTGACACAGACTGATTTGAAGAAATCTCATCAAGGTCTGATAATATTTCCCGGAAAACTTTTAAAGTATCTTGCGCTGATTTTGATTCAATGTCACGTAACCCAAGCACCCAAAGATTTCCACTTGAATCTGAGGCTTCATAACCCATGAATTTATTGCCGAACTTAGAAGTCTCGTCAGTTAACAAGCAAGTATTGTCTTCTTTGGAGAAAACTTCTGCTAACTGCTTATGTGCAATACAAAGCCTTTGTAAGTTCATTCTAAGGACTGTTGATTTTGAGGGAACACTATCTGGTTCTTTATTTACAAGCTTTAATACAGATGTAATTACTTTACCAAATTTTGATGCACTAACGTTCAATGTTAACAGGTCATAAACACACTGCTTTAATTGAGGAGTATACCTCTTACTTTTTGAGTCAAAAAGATTCACTGTTTCTGCATTATCATTGAGTAAATCATTCAAGTATTGTACAGTTGTATTGAGTTCGTTTATTTCTTGTTCTTTATCTTTTAATGATGCTTCTAACTGACTTATTAGATCGTCTTTGTCAGTACAGCACCGCTCATTGACATTTTGCTCCATTTTTTTAATCTTTTTATTTGCATATACTTCACGAGAAGTAGTTCGTTTCAAATTAAGTTTCATGCTTTGAATTGTTTTTGCTGAAGAAGTCAGCTTGTCATCTTGTCTGTGAACTGTTTGTTCAGATTCAGCAAGTTTATCACTCAGTTTTTCATGTTTTAACTTTTCTGTTACAAGACAGCCTTTAAGGTCTAAATATTCATTTGAAGAAACCTGTGTGCCTCTCTTGCTAAGATCTGCCTTTGGAAATTTAAAGTCATTGTCTAAAAAACAGTTTAATTCTTCAACAACATGTTGACGACTTATACTTTTATTTAACTTCTCCACTTTATCTGTAACTCTTTTCAAAGAATACTGAAAAGCTTTGTCAGTAGGCTGAACCTCAGAAGAGAAATGTTCTTTAATTAAATGCAAACACTTTTCCTTTCCATTACTCTTATAAAAATTAAACACATCTCTATTTGTAAATTTAGACATTCTGGAATATGAACAACCGACAAGTATTTAGTTGCAATATTTACTACTTATATAACTGATTTTCCTTTCTTCAACTGACAGTTTTCAAGTTTTAATTCATTAAGTTCTAATTTTAATTGTTTGTTTTCCTCCAATAATGCATTGTAAGATAGATGTAGGTTTTTAGTTTCACCACTAAATTGTAAAGTTTCACCAATTAATGTGAAGTCATTATAGTCTTCTTTCTCTACAGGCATATATTTCAAAGTTTCACCACTTAATATTAAGTCATTATAGTCTCCTTTTTCTCCAGGCATATAAGCATATGCCTCCCACATAGGATCATCAAACTCATAACTTGGCTCTGATGAGGCAAAGATGTCCTTCTGAGAGTCATTAATAACAACCTTGTTAGCACTGTAAGTATTGTTAGCACTATTAGTAGGAATACTATGTTCGTTAGAGAATGGCAAGCTGTCAGGAGTATCTACATTCACCTACAACAGCCAGGAAAGAAAAAGAAGTAAGCAACTAGAATGGCTACAGGATCAGAAAGACAGTCTGCGAAATTAATTTTGAAACTTGGTTGTCCGAAACTGTACTTTTAGCGGCCTTTTCTGTGATTTGTTTATAAAATTCTGGTTGTCCAATCAGATATTTGGTTATCCGAATGGTAAACCGATAGTCGCGGACAACAGCTAAGTTTACAGACTGCCTTGAGGTTAATATTTTAATTCTTTTCCACACAAGACGGTTTCTGGCGCCTTTGCAGCCGACGACTTTTGAAAACATTGTGGGAAAAGTAGAAATTGTTCAAAACGAGCAATTTTTCATTTTGCCACAATGTTTTCAACTGAAAATCATTCATATAGAGATGTTTTGTGTTTTTGATAAGATGTTTTCAAAGTCGTCTGCTGCAGATTTGTTGTATGTGGCAAAGAGTTAAGCATCTAGCATGACTACAGACACAGCAAGGTTAACATGTTAAACAACTAATAGGATTACAATAAAGGAACAGAAAGGTTGATATTTGGGACAAATAGTTTACAGTGAATATACATGCTACATGTGATCACACTGCGAGTAGACAAATTCCACTACTGTTGCATTCCAATAATGTGAAATAATACTTTAACCCTTTCCCTCATATAGACGCTTTCTTACGCCTTTGCAGCAGATGACGTTTAATGAGCTATTTCGTCATTTGCAACAAAGTTTTTATTTCTATTCAATAATCATACATTTATTTTCATTTCTAGAGATTTTCTATATGTTCGCCTAGATGTTTGTTTTGCGTCGTCTGCTTTGCATGAGGGAAAGCGTTAATATATTTTGATTGAAAGATAAAGATGAATCTTGTTTTTATTTCTGAAACTTCTTCTGTTTCTTTTTTATGGAGGGGGAAGGGGGACAGACAATTTCGCTGAGCACTATTCATAAATATGTTCATAAATTTGTATTCAATTGATTCCGATTAAATATGCATTTTTGAGGATTGCTGGCGGAAGTTTCCGTAAACTGCATAACATGCTACAAAGACAAAGTTGATATAAAGAAAAGATTCCACTAACACCAATAGCTATAATATAAAGATTTTTAGCAGATTATATAATTATATATAGTTAGTGTCCCTGTAAGTTAAGATTATATTTCTATACAATATTTACAAATGGGTTAAAATGCTATCACTATAGTATAGTTTCTTTACCTCAGGCTCAGACTCAGTCTCAGATAGTGCCCTCCTTAAAACTCGTCTTCGTTTCTTAAAAACTGGACTGGAACTTGGAGAATCAGTCACTGTGGCTATAACTGGCTTCAGTATTCATACCTAAAAATATTATTAACCTATCATAATACAGATTATTATAACTGAACTGCGTTATGACACCCAGTATATTCGACAGCATGATATTTGTCTATAATAAAACATTATCGCCGAGACATTTCCGGGTCGCGAAATCCCATTACTTTGTAAACCAAAAAAAGGCAAAATGGCCGACGCTCAGCATCTACTTAGTTATCCATGATGCGCAGAAATGCTCATGGGCCATCAGATAGAATGAATGCATCATTGAATAAAGGGATTCCTTCTCTTACTAAAAAAACCTTCTTCTGTGATCTTCCCGATGCAATATATAAGCACAATTACCTTTTCAAAATTGACAATTTTGGACCCGCTATTAAAGAACGAAAATCTCGTGGAAAGGATATTTTACATATCCAGCAAGAAGGGCCACGCATCTGGCTTCAAAATGAGGCTTTGCAGTGCATTATTGGTGATATTAAGCCCCAAAACGCATAATAGAAATACCCTACCGGTCAGGTGACTGATCACATGATCGCTCACACAAAGTAGGTCAACTAGTTTTTAGTATGTTTTGACAGTCGCATACATACACAAAATATACATTGATGACATTTTTTGTTGTTGTGTCAATAAATAAATGTATTTTTAACTCGAAAATATTACTTGCAGCGAGTAATACAGTGAAATACCTCCATTTATAACTGATTCTTTCAACCGTGTATTTACATTGGGTCAGAAGGTAAATCCAAAATGGCGTCGAAAGCGGACGTCACTACCTCTATCAAGATTGTTCAAATTATAGCCATGGGATCAAAAATGACCCCTCCCCGGGGATCACTTGTTTACATAGACTCATATAGGGAAAAACTTTAAAAATCTTCTTGTCTGAAAGTAGAAGGCCTTTGCTATTTGGT
>JAUELF010231306.1:0-13516 GCA_031471495.1 Clinocardium nuttallii
CTGTTTCAGGAATCATTACTCTATACTTCTATCCCCCTGTGGCAGAAAGTGTCGGCTTGGATCAGTCTGCGCGGACAGTGGAGGATGATCTGGTCGATACATTACGCAGATGTCATAATGTTGGTTTTCTCGCGAGATGGCTCATATGTCAGTCTGTCAATGAACTCTTGTCTTGATGTAAACTGAACATTTTCTCGCGAGATGGCTCATATGTCAGTCTGTCAATGAACTCTTGTCTTGATGCAAACTGAACATTTTCTCACACTAAATGCTGTCCCTTCATATTCATATTTCCGAAAACATATACATGTAACAGAACAGAACTTCATTCATGAACAATGACTTGAACACATATAGTCCATAGTCAAAACATGTTTGAAGGTACATACAATACAATACAAAACAATTTCTGTATTGCCCCCCTTTGTAGGAGATATTGTAAGTACATGTACACTGTTCACGATTAACAGAAATACAAACAAGCAACAATAACATTTTAAGTATATATTTTGATAAAGAACGTATACATATATAGGAAAATACACAGACACATATATGTAGATAAATAACATTTTATAAATACATATATAAGATAATACATATATGCATATATTTATATAAATAACATTTACAGAGACGATTCTTTTGAGAACCTACAACATAGGATTAGAGGGTCAAATAAGGATTTAAGAACATGCAAAACGCCCCTTATATCGAGATCTGGTAATATGACGATTAAAATACTTGACTCGTACATTCTTTGTTAACCACATTTACATGAATGAGCCGCCATATTTAGTCGTAATGGTGAATCAACCGCAGATACCATTGATAAAAAATACTTAATGCACACATACATATAGCTGTAAACTTGATCAACCGATTGAAGCCCTATTTACATTATATACCTAAGTACTTCCATTGTCCTTTATAAACTTGCCTGACCCTGACGAAAATGAACGCGTATGAAGCAGATGACTGATTACATTGTAGCACAATGAAAATATTACCTAAATTAACAGTTTCTTCTTTTGCGATGTGTTTGCCACTTTCTTCTTACATAGTTTAGCGAATACGAGTTCATAGTCGGTGGGGAAATGCCTAAATCCCCTTTATTCTACGCTACATGAGTTCAGTTGTAATCGGGACTTCCTTTAAATGTGTTTTGTTTGTATAGTTTTACGCAGCTTTTAACATTATTTACCAGTACGACTGGTCCATATACTCCTGACACAAGCGGGTTAAACAACTGGCGTGCATTTAACGCAATTTTGAAAGGTAGCATACTAAGGAAGACATATTTACAAAAGGAGACAATGGTCATGATATGCAATTTCTCATTCTACCGCTAAAACGTGTCAACCTTTTAAACTATGTATACCTTTATTCATGAAGAATGCCCATAGTATTACCTAGATGTTTTAATAAAAAATAGAATGAGGGAAATAGTTAAATCCCAATATGTAAGTCTTCAGGTATTCGGAGATCGCTATCTAGAAATGTTTACATCAAATGGCAATTACGTGTACTGAAGTATACAGAATTTGAGACAGAACATGTTTTTTTCACCGTGAATTCTATTTTTAGTTTAAACTTAATTAGAAACCATTCTCATTGCAATAAACACTTGTTTAAGAGTTTTATTTCCCACTCCAGACTGAAGTAAAACGGATTTTACCAGATTTAAACGGGTTTTAATTACACGAAATTGGAAGCAAAATACAGAGTGCAGTAATTCCCCTGTGTTTTTCAAAACGCTCATTTCAAAAAAGCTTCTCGAAGGCAACTGGAAGGGGAATTTTCGGTCTAACGCTTTCCTTGCTGCAGACTACTTTGTATAAGTTGCAGACGTATGTTTAATAAAATAAAACATTGTAGTAAGGGCGAAATTTCTCAACATGCACAATGTCTTCCTTCTCCACAAAGTTTTAAAATTATATTCCAAGACTATATAATTCCGATATATATAATTCTTACCTAGATATTTCAAAAGAGGACGACGCTTCAAGTATTATGTAAAGTATTCGTTTAAAAACATATTTTAAAAGTGTCCATCTATTTTGAGAGCAATAAATCCTTCAAAAAGATATTATAAATTGAGAAAGGGAGACAGAACATAATAAGCAAAGACGTATGAGGCGCGTCTATCACTTTGGGATCTCAATGCTTACATCAGAGTACATTTAAGACAAGTGCCAGCCTGTACAGCGGTCTCCCCGGAACATTCACTGAGCCGTCTCGCGATAAAACCAACACTGTGGTCTCTGCGTAAAGTGTCGACCCTGATCGGACTAAGCATGCCGCGCAGGCTTATCCGGATAGACACTTTCGCCTCTTGTGGATTTTGTGTTTCAGGAATCATTACTCTATACCTCTATCCCTCGTAGACGGAATGTGTCGGCTTGGATCAGTCTGCGCGGAAAGCGCGGGTTGATCTGGTCGATACATTACGCAGATGTCATAATGTTGGTTTTCTCGCAGGACGGCTCATATTATCAAGTCCAAGATACATATTTTCTAATAAAAAGAAACTAGAACTGTGACCCCATTAGTTTAACGCCATTTTACCTTTATATAATCCCGGAACCGATATGAAGTTCTTATGTAGTGTAGGCAAGAGAAAGTGTCGCACAGGGTCGTAAAACCATCGCAGACGCCTCCACACAAAACGCTCTTGTCCAGAAATATCTTTACTATGATGCGAATGTAATACCCCTTATCATACATGTGTATTATTTTTCTGCACGACATTGTAATTACAGTTATGAACAATGTAGATTGAGATCGGCATTCGTGACTTTTAATATGTGTTTCCATTAATCGCTAGCCAATGATAAATATATGAGCCGTCTCGCGAGAAAACCGACATTAAGAAACTCTGCGTAAAATGTCGACCCGGATCAGCATTAACATGCCGCACAGGCTTTTCCTGACAGACACTTTTCGCCTGGTGTGGATTTTCCGTATCAGGAATCATTACTCTATACCTCTATCCACCTGAGGCGGAATGTGTCTGCCCGGATCAGTCTGAGCTGACAGCGCTGGCTGATCTGGTCGACACATTACACAGATGCCATAATGTTGGTTTTCTCGCGGGACGGCTCAAATATATTTTGTAAATATACTAATAAACATGGTAGATATTGTCCATTATCAGCTGGGATGATAACGGCTGCAGGTTTTACGCAGGATAAGGGTTATTTTTTATATTTATTGAGACCGCATCGGTGATGCTCGCGTTGTGCGTCCGCCTCTGGTGCGGGAGGTCCTGGGCTCGATCCGCGGTTCGATCATATCAACGACTTTTAAAATGGAAGAAATGGCTTGTCCTCCTTGGCGCTCATGGTTGTATTGTTAGCATTGGTGACAGGAAAGCTGGACCCGTCCGTATAACTTGTGAATTACACTTGAAACGCCGTGAAAAAGCTGCACAAAACTATTGAAAACGGCGTAAAACTCCAAACAATCAAACAATCAATCAATACCTGAAAGTAAGATTTCAATTGACGTGGTTCGATTAAGCTTTTTTTAGCCGTCTTTCTTTCGCATTCTGACTATTCTCCAAGAGTCTGTTCGAGAACATATTCATGGGAATTGATTTTACTACCGCCTTTGTTCTCTTTTATGGTGATTGGACCATTAAATGATACGTAAGAATATTTATGTCCATTTTTTACCCCTTCTGAACACTTTTGTTTGAATGCGGTTTGATGCCGCTTTTAACAAAACTTCCGTTATATCACCGCGATTCTTTGGATAAAAATGCCAGTACTGCTTGTGAATTTATACTGGGTCCTATAGATCACTCATAATGTTTTTCCATAAGTATTTTTGGAAGCTTCTTCTAACACTTTGTATGATATTGTGACTATTTGTTTAGCACGGTATGACTTTTATATTCCGGGATGTTTTTTTAAATTTGTAACTTTTTTTTTCACCAACTAAAAAACCTGTCGACGATATTCATGTAGACAGAAAGTATACGTGGTAACAGAAAGTATACGTGGTAACAGAAAGTATATATGAAGCATTTTTCATGCTCTAAAATCTTTATTTGAAATTTAATCCCTATGCTGTGGGTACTCAAAAGAAACGTCTCAGCGAGACGATTCGTTTGAGTACCCACAACATAGGATTTGGTTGAGTAATAAGAGAAATAGTGTCGGGAAAGGACCTGTTCACTGCCTCTTATATATCTAGGCCTCTTTGGTAAAATCTATTACAAACTTAAGGGAAAATGTAGTAATGACAGAAGTCAACACCAAGTTAAATTGGTAAACGCCTTCAGCAAATGAACTGGTGTGTTTCTTCGCAAGTTTCCTTGCTTTTCGCGATTAAAATTTGCATAAATTCCTGTAAGGACTGTAAAACCAATTAGCCCAATTTGAATATCGATGAGAGTTTCTTAAACGCTTCAAAGGTAATGATTTTCTTGAGGGGAAAACACATTATATGAGGAGATATGTTTGTGTTTGTAAATTGTTGATATTCGTTTTCATCAGAAATATGTTGATGCGTTTGTACTTTTATCGGTGTGCATACTCCCGCCATGTGAAATATTCCAAGGTAAACCAGATAGAACACTGTGTGACAAAGAAAGCCCATTCTTGGCACCGCGTTAAATGTTTACTACTTAATAGTTGTAAAAACCTTCAAAGCAAAAGTACACGCCATTGGTGTATTAGTTTGGTATGAACGTAGTTATGTTACATTGTTTATGTAGAAAGTTCTTACAACGTCTATGTATTGCTTTGTATCGCCTTGATTGCTGGATGCACAACCAGTACCGCAACGAACTGTTGGAAACTCGCTGTCTCCCATTGCACATTGTGTCATATAATCGTAAACCAGCACCACAACACATTGCACCGACCATAAAGTTTGAATGTTGTATCATGTTTCTCTTGTATGTGTACTAAGTCGTTCCCTCCTGGAGTCCACTTGACCACGTGGCCAACGCTCTACGTTTTCACCACTGTCTCCTATTGCACATTGTGCCATATAATCGTGAATCAGCACCACAACACATTGAACCGATCATAAAGTTTGATTGTTGCATCATGTTTCTCTTTAATGTGTACTAAGTCGTTCCCTCGTGGGTCATTCACCGTATATAGACATTGAGAGTGATCCCCCGCATTTTGTCTTCTACTATCGAAAATATAATGGTTGATATGTAGTCCGAATCATGAAACTAGTTTTGAATACTTCGGAGTTTGTCCCAATTTGATACCAGAAACTGCTGGTTTTGAAACTATGATCAAAGTTCAATCGGAAATTGTGGTCAAGTACGTGCATTCAATTGGTCAAGTACGTGCATTCAATTGGTCAGAAGAAAGTTTATTCTCTAAACGGATCAATCATAAATCTTGGTTGGAGCTCGGATATCATTTCTAAGCAGGCGGAACGTTTTAAGAGTTTTACAGTTGTGGGCACAGTCAGTCTGTTACTCTTTGAGTATTTACAACACTGACTATTGAGTTTTGAATCAAGGTTATGTATTCAAAAACCGATGCTCAAGCCGAGTTATAAACATGTTCGTCATATGACGTAAGCAGCGGAAAACTTTTCAAAATATTATGAAAAGGCGAGAAATTGATTATAAGGAATTTCCGACAAAGTTTACAAATCTAAAGAATATTTCATAGTTTCTAGACGGTTTATAAAAAACAAGACACCTGCAGCGTTTTGTGCGTTGTTTGTTTATGTTACAAATATCACCTTCCTGTTGTTTATGTCTGTTTATGTTTATTTCACAGAAAAAATCTTTAAAATGATAATTTAATCAGATATTAGATGAAAACCACGTGTTGAACCCTTTTACTGGTATTGCGTCTATTTGAAAACCACGTGTCAAAAGTGTTCCGTCACTGTAGGCTAATCTTTCTTTAAGATTCGTTTTCGAAGCAAACGGCTCCAACTGGTTGTAAACCCTTTCCTCCAAACAGTCGCTTTCTGGCGCATCCGCAGCACACAACGTTTAAAAACAGTTTGTCAAAATTAGCAATTTCATCGTCTGCTGCAGATTTTTTGCGGGAAAGAGTTATAGTTCGTATGTTTAAGGGAGGAAGTGAATTATTATAAAACCACTATTGGTAAAAACTTAAGTCGATCTCCTTGGATGATTTACGAGACCTCGGTGTTCCATAGCTTCGAGATCTTCATTAGCGTCAAGCCTTGGGTCGCCGCTACACTTTCAGGTGAAAAATCGAGGTCGACACATTAACTGTTATACCGACGTTAATCCGAATTCCAATCACCCCAAAAACATGATGGAGTAGATGAATCTTATTAACTGAAGAATCATTTTTGGACAGAGTTGAAAATATTGTTGGAAACAAAGGAGAGATTGCACGTGATGAGCAGTTTTTCCTACTAACATCAAGTCGTCTGTTGCAGCACTACAGTGACCAATGTGTTCATGGTACAGCTTTACCTCTACGCAACAAAATGGTAGATCTCTGAAAATAACAGCTCATTGAAAGAATTAAATCGAGTATGAAAACATCATGAGGAAATTTCCATTTTCAACAATATTTTCAAAGGTTGTCTGCTTTTAAACGCAATAAAATGCGCCTACAAATGGAAAAGGTTTAAAGTTGGTCACAGATATTTGATATAACATTTAGCTGTGTGCATGCCCCCTCGGGTTTATTCCGTACTTAATGCAGTCAGAAGGCTCCGATCGTTTACGTGTATTGATATATACAGATGTATAGAGTGACATTCACCAGTGAAACTCACAGGCCAAGGCGCCTCGTCCATTAACCATTTGCCACATATAGACGCTTCTGACGCCTCTGAAGCAGACGGCTTTTTAAAAAAACCATAGCGACAAAAGACGAAATTGCTCAAAACGAACAATTTCTCCTTTTGCATCAATGTTTTCTACTTTCAGTCATAGGTTATCCATTCAATTATAGAGATGTTCTATGTTTTGACAAAGTATGTTCAAAGTCGTCTGCTGCAGAATTATCGTATGAAGGAAAGGGTTAACCATTTACCACCTGGAGACACAATTTGCCACATCTGCAGAAATCAACATTTGAAAGCATTGCGACATAAAGAAAAAATGGTCACATTGTGCAATTATAGTTTCTTCTTTCGACATGGGTCACCTCTATCTAATACTTATACTTTCATATACTTGGCTTTTAGTTTTTTCAAATCAAACACTTTGAGTAACATTCTGTCTCATCTATAGGTAGTATCCAATATATGAGCCGTCTCGCAAGAAAACCAACATAAAGGCATCTGCGTAATATATCGACCCAGATCAGCCTGCGCTGTCCGCGCAGACTGATCCGGACCGACACATTCCGTCTCAGGGGGATAGAGATATAGAGTTATAATTCCTGAAATAGAATATCCCCATGGGGTGAAACGTGTCTGTCCGGGTTAGCCTGCACATCATGCTTAGGTTGATCAGGGTCGACACTTTACGCAGAGTCCACAATGTTGGTTTTCTCTCGAGACGGTTCATATCATGTGCTGCAATTTTGTTGTGTATTCGGTAAAGGTTTAATATGTATGAAACATGGATTCTTTCCATTGTACAAGACTTTGAAGTGAAAGCCGGATCGGACGAAAAAACACCAAAAATGCCATAAAACCAGATAACCGCGTTATTCTAACCTTTGTTTTCCTAATCAAATAAACTTGTCAATTACGTCATAACACTTTTTTCATAGTGTTAGTCCTTTCTGACAGACATACGGAAAGTCAGAAGCAGACGACTTTGAAAATTTTAATTAAAGAATTATTAAAATCTGTAAAGTTTATTTATTTAACAATGGCAATGGTATACATATGTTTTGAGCAATTTCTTCATTTGTAATCGTCTGCTGCAGAAGCGTCAGAAGCGTCTATATATAGTGGGGACAGTTGTGACACCTCCTGAATAATACTGCTAAGAGTAATTCCTCCTTTTGTCACAAAGTTCGTCTACTGTAGCTGCGTTAAATGCAATCTGTGTATCAAAAAGAAAGGGTAACACTCGTGTCTCGGCTTTTTGTAAAGAGTTATGACAAATATTACTCATTCTAGGCTTGATTAATATATCTTTTACATTATTAATAATAATAATGATAAATAGTTGTCTTGCTTCTTGTTTTGCTGTGATGGAATCTTTTCGTCTGTACTCATCATTATTAGAAGCCAGTCCATCGGAAAAGTACAAAGTAGCATTTATGAATATTGTAGTAGATCTCTAAATAAAAAGAGCGTTTTTCATGATCTAAAATCCTTATTTGACCTTAAAAACCTATGTTGTGGGTACTCAAAAGAATCGTCTCGGTGAGACGATATTTTTGAGTACCCACAACATAGGTTTTAATGAGTGTTGATAGAGATATCATGGAAAAAAGACCTGTTTACTCCTCCTTATCTAGTCCTCTGGTGTAGGTTCTGAAAATTGTCTCGTGTTTGCTGCACAAAAATAAAAATTCGTCTCCTCGGGTTGTGAGAAAACAGTTTTTTACTACCGTTTAAAAAATAATGAATTTAATAATTATTTTAAATATTTTCTTATTCTAATATACGAGTATATTCCAAAACAAACTTCTTTTTCTGAAATCGGATATTATTCAATGTTTTCCTAAATTGAAGGAAATTGATGCAATAGATACAGACCTTTTTGACAATTTTACTTTATCGTTTCCTTGACATTTAGTCTTAGGCTATACATTTAAACATCAAAATTCATTTTGAATTTCATCTTTGATATAGAAAAGAAATACCGGACTATGCTCGGATAATATTGTTGCTATATATTTCTTCATATCTTATTTCTTTTAAAAATAAATGGATTCTAAAATATGTCCATTTATCTATTTCATCCGGGCCCATGCGGGCGGTAAAGAACGTAGACAGATTACAGTGTGACGAGTATTGATGAATACCAGTATCTGAATAACATTTTATGCAATAACAGTCATCTACTTTAACCTTGTCCGACATGCAAAGTTGAGCCCTCGCGCGAGAAAACCAGCATTATGACATCTGCGTAATGTACCGACCCAGATCCGCCTGCGCAGTCCGCGCAGACTGATCCGGGTCGAGACATTCCGCCTCAGGGGGGGATAGAGGTATAGATTATTGATTCCTAAAACAGAAAAAAGACAAGAGGCGAACTCTGTATATCCGGGTAAGCCTGCGCGACATGCTAAGGCTGATCCGGGTCGACACTTTACGCAGAGTCCACAATGTTGGTTTTCTCGCGAGACGGCTCTGTTCTCGTCGCTTTATGACGCAATTGATATAAACGACTTCTAATATAGTGTGGCAACATTATCATATGTTTTATAATGGTGTGTAATTCCTGTTTTTGCCTCCAATCTATCCAACTATATATAGTTTCTTTTTCGCCTAGTTGTTTTCAGTATCGTCTGCAGCAAATGTTATGTTTGTAGGACTTGAAGGAATAAAAACATGTAAATAGAAAATGAATAATCTATAAAAAAAAATATATATATATATCGTGCATATGTATTACATTGCTTCATGAAGTTGAAAACCTTGCCGGAAAAGAAGAACTTTGTCATCTTTTTATCATTTCCAATATACGATTGTTCTCTCGAGAATCTATACTGTCTGCCTATATCAAGAAGATTTAAATTCATTCAATAAACATCTTATTATTTGCAATTTGTTGACGCATTATTCAACACCGTCAAACTATTCGAATCTCATTTGTAGAGATTTTCCATATTTGTGCCCGAATGTTTTCAATGTCGTCTGCTGCTTATTTCTTGAACGTGGAAAAGGGGCAAATCACAAAAGAAGTAAAAGAAAGAAAAAAAACAAAGTCGCAAAACATCCATAGACATATATTTAATTGAATTACATTGAGTTTACTAGTACACGAGACGAGTGAAGCGAATTGGGGTCTATGTGCCTACTAGGGACAATGAAGACATTAAGCGACGACTTTGAAAATAGTTTGGTAAAAACTATGGAATCTCTACGATCTGAATGATAATAAGTGGAAAGAGTTGAAAACATGTTTTCAAATGATTGACAAAATACTGCTTGTGTCATCGTGGCTGTTATTAGTCGTCTGCTGTATAGGCTTCAGAAAGCATCTATATGTGAGAAAAGGGTTAAATAATGTCACACCGGAGAATCCATAAGACGTAAAAAAACAAACGCTCAAGCATATTACACTGATCCACGGGGAGAACGAGGTTAACCGCAACATCTTTTATCTATAGTTTACGTCTCGACGCTGTTCTAATCTGTAAAATATATCAAGTATAAAAAAGATTGATAAAAGGTGTAAATGAACCGAGCCTTGGGGAAACCAGCAAAGAGGTATTTTGGAACCACTCTACACCAAGATCAACGTGCTCGGTCGAGAAGAATGGTTTTTGCCATCTTATGTTCTTGTTCAATTGCTTGCAACTCGCGTCTGACGAACGCCGTATATGTAGCTTTTAAAATATATCATGGTTACATCTGTCAAAATGGAAATTTCCAAAAAACGATAATTCTGCAGCAGACGACTTTATAAATATATATGCTAACATACTATAATGGAAGCTCTCTATTAATGAAAGTTAATGTATTTAAGATTGCTCATTATGGAGCAATTTCTCCTTTTGTCACAATGTTTTAAATGTCGTCTGATAAAGATGTGTTAAAATTCGTCTGCAACTTGGAAAGGGTTGATTAATATCTTATAACGGAGTTTGAACCATTGAGGAAAAATGAGAAATTACTGGTTTTGAAATACCGGTGACATCTGCGTAAAAGAAACCGTTCAAAGAACATTGAACAGAACAAAACATTGTTTATTTCTTTTGACTATCATCATACAATTAAATACAAAATAAACAAAATATCACATTTAGACATGAAACGAACGGAAAAGAAAACGAAAACAGGGTGTGAATTTAGTTTCATGTTTAAATAATTATCTAATTTTTATAGTGTTAACCCGTACTTACACACGTCCAGACGCACTTTTGAGCATCTGCAACAGATAGTTGGAAACTGACATTTTCCGTTTGCCACAACGTTTTCAACTCTATCCTTAACGTATGAAATCAATTACAGATTAAGTTCAACATGTTTGCCTTGGTATGATCATAATCGCCTGCTGCACATTTGTTGCAAGTGTAACAGAGTCCAACTTTTATGAGTTCACATACGGGACCGACCATTCGGAGCTCATCATTCAACGCTGCACTCTCGTCAACTGTTTCTCGCGATATTCATATCACATAATGGGTTCCATCAAAGATACAAAATGAATATCGGTACACCGCAGACGGTCACCTTGGGTGAACCGGAATTAGTTTTCTTTCTTAAAAGAGGTGATAAAAACATGTTACCTGAGTCATTTAGAGGGTGGCGTTTTATTTACTTTAATTGCTGATCATGACATATTTCTTCTTTTGCAACCATGTGTTCATGGGTCGTATGCTTCAAATGCATTAACATGAGTCTTCAAATGGGAAAGTGATGAGCTATTGCTGCACTATGTCCTGATGCAGACGACATTTTTCCACTTGGCAGCAGAAGACATTTTTAATTGTGATTTAAAAAAAAAAGATACTTTTATAAGCGGTGCATTGTGGTTTTACACTTTACATGTGATATAACTCTGTAGCAGCTGGGAATTCAACCAACGAAATGTTTCACATTGCCCGACCTTGAAGTGAAGACAGTAAAATTACCGACATTGAATACCATCGGTGTGTAACAGTATTAAATTACGATTCCAGGAAATGTGGTATATTTCACAAATATATGATAAATACGTCTGCACCGGCGGTGACTTTTTTTGTTGATAATTGAGCCGCGTCAAGCAATAGTGGGGTCTAAATTACTCTCCCGAAAGGGATCACATAAATTGGTGTAAGGTTAATTGGGCTACAGTTCGAGTATTTCATCAATTGATTGATTGGGGTTTAACGCCAAATTTTCAACAATTCTTTGGTCATATCACGGCTGCCAGTTCGCCTACTCATGTGTTTCCTGGCTTTCTCACATTAGTACTCCACACAACATTTTTTTCCAAGCTACCGTTTTGTTTTTACCGCATAGACTGTAAGCCCAGTGCTGGAAGACGTATGTCGCTTCATCAAAAGATACATAATATAACTAACTTACGTGTATGCGGACAGTGAATATTCAGGTGAGACTTGTGCGGATGCAAATGCTCTCCCAAGTCTTAATTGTACGCCGTACCTACATTAATGCCCCAACTCACCAGACGTGGCTCGTATTATTTTGAATTCTTGGTGCAGACTGAAGTTCCTTACATCTTAACCGCATTACGGTCTTATAACAGCTTGCGAGCAATGCATTTGTCTGTTTGATATATGAGCCGTCACGCGAGAAAATCTAACATTATGGCATCTGCGTAATGTATCGACCAGATCAGCCTGCGCTGTCCGCGCAGACTGATCCGGCCGACACATTCCGTCTCCGAGGGAAAGAGGTATGGAGAAATGTTTCCTGAAACAGAAAATCCACAGGATGCGAAAAGTGTCTGTCCGGATTAGCGTGCACGGCATGTTTAGACGGATCAGGGTCGACACTTTACGCAATGTTGGTTTTCTCGCGAGACGGCTCAATTATTGTTGTTAGACTATTCACCGTAATAATAGATTAAACAGAAGGAGACGTACCTTCAACGAAGTTCTCTACGCTAGTAAAACATTTGGAACATGTCACGCAAAGCCCACCCGTCAGAGGGCGCTCTGTGTGACCGGTGAAAATCAAGATCAGCATCCGCATTGTCTTCTCAGGTCTGTCCATTGTCTATAAGAGGAGAATGTCGTCGATGAAGTTTCTAGTGAAAAACGTGCACATCGGAGTGGAAAACTATCGTATGGCGGAATACGAGAACAGATGCGGCGCGGCGTGCGCCATTGAAAATGTTTACGATATATCTAGCCTGGAGAATGGAAGCCGAGAAATTCGACCCAGATCATGTGGAGTCTGGAGTCTTTAAACATAAACTGTTTGTATGAATGTAGACTACAAATAAATTGTAAACCCTTAACATAATGAGATATCCTTATATCTTAGATACTTAGTATATATATCTATATGAGATATCCTTATATCTTGGATACTTAGTATATATATCTATATGAGATATCCTTATATCTTTGATACTTAGTATATATATCTATATGAGATATCCTTATATCTTAGATACTTAGTATATATATCTATATGAGATATCCTTATATCTTAGATACTAAGTATATATATCTATATGAGATATCCTTATATCTTAGATACTTACTATATATATCTATATGAGATATCCTTATATCTTAGATACGTACTATATATATCTATATATACGAGCCGCGTCTGGCGAATAATGTGGACGCCAAGGCGGACCTCTTGATCCGAGAGTAGGGGGATAATAAGAGTGAGAGAGAAAGAAGAGATAGAGAAAGATATATATATATATTGATCGAGAGAGAGAGAGAGAGAGAGAGAGAGAGAGAGAGAGAGAGAGAGAGAGAGAGAGAGAGAGAGAGAGAGAGAGAGA